>CANYCX011254370.1:0-14243 GCA_948193385.1 Breynia disticha f. nivosa
ATTTACGATATAAACTATATGATTAAATCTCAATAGATTCTCTAAAACGACAATAAAACTTAATCACAATACATAATCCATCATGGGAATCCTCTAATCTAGATATCAATAAGAGTTTAGTTCATAGCTAAACAAAAGAAACCATAAAAGCAGAATAAACCCATCTCAAAGAATACAAATCCTTACAAAAGTTGTGTTCTTGAATTCGGATCTAACTCCAGTTATGTGGATGTTTCTTGGCTTGATCTTGGTGTTCTTCAGCTGAAATTGCCCTTTTCTAACCTCTGGTGACGGCTCCCAAGTGTCTAACCTCGACCTTAGGGTTTTAATGCTTATATTTATAGAAAACCCTAAAGTCTGCTGCTTTTTCGACAGTCAGTGCGCATCGAACGGTTTGGAGAACGGTTTACCAAACCGTTCTCCATACCGTTTGCTCCTTCGGAGTGAAGTCAGTACAATCGAATGGTTTGTCGAACGGTTAGTATAAACTGTTCGACATCCCGTTTGGTCCTCCGGAGTGAAGTCAGTGCAGCCGAACGGTTTAGTATAAACCGTTCGACATCCCGTTTGATGGTTCTGTTTCAATGGTGCGTTGCAAACGGTTTTGCGAATGGTTTCCCAACCCGTTCGCCTAACCGTTTGTGTCTTCTGAGGAAAGCTTAACTTTGAACGGTTTAGTGTAAACTGTTCACATCATCGTTCGGCCATTCTGGATTGCAATTTTGGTGAAACGGTTTGCGAACGGTTTGTGAAACCGTTCTACAAACCGTTCGACAGTTCTGTGAAGCATTTCATTGAGAACGGTTTGACAAATGGTTTAGGTAACTGTTTTCCATCCTGTTTGGCATCTTTCAAAGTGTATTCTTTGATGATTTTCCGCTTTGATTTCAGTAGAATTTCGCACTTATATGCTCTAAGTCCTGAATACACAAAAAGAAACAATAATTGAGCCAAAATAACACACTATTAAAACAAAAGTATGATAAATGTCATATAATAGAATACGAAATATAAGTATAATTTGACATTTATCAACATCAGACTTCAACAATTTATAATATGTGTGCAATAGAACATTTATTAATTACCGCTTGATAGAGAGATGAAATTATCATTGAATTGATTTATGGTACAAACAATAACAATAATACAAACAATAACAAGAGTTGAAGAATAACATTAATAAAAGGTTTCTACAATATTCATGAACTTAATCAAACAATAACAATAATACAAAGTTAACATAAAGAGGAATATAAAAGAGCAACAAAAATAATGTACCAACCATCTAAGATAGATGGATTCTTAGGGATTGCAAAAATTACTTGCAGTCATGGTGAGGCTTGATTAGGACCAACTAAACCTTTCTCTTTTTGTCTCACAAAATCTGTATTAATTATACAACAAGACATTTTTTGAAAGTTTGTTTTCTAAAATGTCATCCAATGTTATAGTTCATCTAAAATGACAATTATTTTTTAAAATTATCAGATATGGCATGTAATTATTTTTTTAAAATGGAATTTTTATATTATAAATCTTAAATGACATTTTTATTTGAAGAACATGACGGGTGTGATTTTTGGGATAGATTTAAATCTTTTTATTTCCAGTTATGTTGCATATGCAGGAAACTTTTCTTGGGTTTATTACCTCCTTTCAAACAAATCTCCATATTTTTAATTGAGTCTCATTATTTCAAAATCTCATTGGTAAAAGAGGAATTCATTGAAATTTTTTTCTTGTTATAAAAATATTATGGTTTAAAGTAAAAAGGTGGCAATTAAAAAAAATAAAAATGTCATCATCTTGCTAATGAGACATAATCAACTCCCGATTTTTTTATGTTAGTGATGAAGGGATTGTTAAGTTAAAGAAGCAAAATATATAAAATCAAAAGTACTATGTTGGGTTAATTTTTGTTTGTTTAAATATGCCTTGATTTGTTATATTTAATATTTTAGATTTGCATCTAGATATATCTTTATTTTATTGCTATTTTATATGTTTATATATGTAATTTGTGGTGAAATGCAATTCTTACAAGTTAACATGGATATGTGTGAGGTTTGGATGCATTTAGACTCATTCGTGAAAATATTTTTTGTGAGTTGTTAGCAAAGGGTTAATTATTGAATACATTTAGACTCATTCGCTAAGTGTTTTTTATGAGTTGTTTGCGGATGATTAATTATTTTAGCCTAAAATAATTAGTTTTATGCTTTTCAATTTTACTATGGGCTCCATTTGTGTTTTGGTTTGTGGTATAAATTATGTTCAATTTATTTTTTTTACTTTGGGTTGTTTACTTAATTAACAATTAAAATGTATTTTATTTTAGATTTTGTGACTAAATGTGTTTTGATTTATTGTCCCTTTTCTTGAGATTTATTTTTATAATTTGTATGAGATGCATTGTCAATTAACAAAATTTTAGTGTAAAATTTGGATACATTTAAACTCATTTGTTAAAGTAGTTTTTTTTGAGAATTTATTGGTAGGGGTTGGTAAATCCAAAAAAAAATTGTATCTAATAAAAGTGGCAGTGAGTTAGGTTTTGAAGTAGAATCTAAGGATTGCAACTAAATACGAAAAGAGAAATCGAAATCTAAATCTGAAAAGTGATATAATTTGCCTTTTGATTTTTACATAATTTAAGAAGTAGTTAATATTGATTTTAAATTTTGAATGAGTGCAATTTTGTTTGTTGATGTTGTTTGAGATTTTGTTCAAATATATAATTTCTGAATGATGTGAATAAATTCTATCATATGTGTTATTTTCTCCAAAAGATAAAACCAAAGGTAAAAAATAATGTAGAAAGTGTCAACTGTTGTAAAATAATGTGGAGAGAATAATAGTTGTGTTCATTTTATTGAGTATGACCTCTATTTATTGTAGAGAAATTACATAGAGATAAGAATTACAAAGAGATAACTATTCTATAGAGATAGAGATAGAACTGCAATAGAGATAGAGATAAAGTTAGACATCCAAATCTTAATATTATTATAACACTCCCACTTGGATGTCTAAAAAATATGTGTTTTAATACTGTATCGTTAAAAACCTTGCTAAGAAAAATCCAATTGGACAAAACCTTAGCTATGGAAAAAAGAGTACAGTATATAAAGTTCTCCCCCTCATGCATACATAATTTCTATCAAATATATCCGAGTCTTCTCATTCCAATCTTGTGAAGTAATTTCTCGAAGGTAATGGTAGGAAGTGACTTTGTCAATAAATTTATTGGATTGGCAATAGAACGAATTTGATGAATATCTACAACTCAGTCTGCATCTTCCTGAAACTTAAGAAAAACAAATACACACATCCAAAATATCTAATCCACTTAAAAAATTCCAAATAACTTTTGTGGGATAAGGATTCAAATATGTAAAGTATTAACATATGTCACCACTATGATAGAATAAGAAAAATAATATCAAATTGGTAAGGAATAATGCATACTACTATCAAATTGAGATATCATAAAATTGAACAATTAAAGTAAAGTAACATAATACTCATAGAAATGAAGTAACTATAAATTTTGATGTTCAAATTATGGGCCCAAAAGGTTGTTTGTGTTAACTCTTCAAGAGTTACAATGACAACATAAATTGCAATTATAGCAAAACCAGAATTTGTGTTCTTAATGAAAACACATGAACATATCACAATCTTCTAGATTGTTTTACTCTATACAAAAATCTTTGTAATTTAATTGAATACATTCCTCGAGGTTTTGAGCTACATGCTTCACGCAATTTTAATCCTTCAGGGACTTTCATCAATATGTCGTTATTAAGTGGTCCATACAAATACGTAGTAACAATATCCATGAGTTGCATATGAAGTCCATTTAAACTAGTCAAAAGCTTTATGTTTCACAAATGTGCGCTTAATTAAGCTTGGATTCCATCTTTCCCTTTTTGGCCAATCTTTCCTTTTCTGACATTCCTTAATAACTTTAGGTTCAATATCACCATTGTCTTTTGCAATGTCAATTGTCATTGTATATGCATATACATTATCGATCATAGTTTTTATCCCATCTTTTTCCTGTATGGGTAAAACTGATAGAGATCTCATTATTTTCGAATATATAAACTTCTTCAGGAGTTATTTTCAAGCTCTTCAGGAGCATTGGTGATACTAAGAATGTCATTTTACTTATCTTGTTTCTTTCTTTGATTTTCATCTTTAGAAACAAGATGCATCTAGTAATTGGTTTGTTATACTTTGTAAATGGAAGATCCTTTGAACTTTTAGTTCATATTCTTTTGTATAAGGATCAAAATACTTTAATGATGGCTCATTCCAGGCTATTTGTTCACTTAATTGCTTCTTTTCTCTCCCACAATTTAGGAAACAGAGCCTTCGACGTAATTTCGTTGACATTATCAAGACAAATTGTTTTGATAGCATATTCTAAAAAATTACTCTTAATCAAATTATTTGAGCTAGTAATCTTGCAAATACCGCATTTCGCGTGGATAATAGACATACATGTGACTATCTAATTGTTGCATCAGTCAATACCATAAAATATTTGAATGGTCCACATGATGGATGAAATAGGTCCACATATATCACCTTGTATATTCTCCAAAAATTTAGGTGATTCATTTTTTGCATAATAAAGGCCCGATAATTAACTTTCCTTGGGTGTAAGATAAACATGTTCATTTGATTCAAGAATCTTCTGATTCTTTTAAGAATGTTCAAATGAACTTTCAACAATTTTCATATTATTGTGGTCCCAAGTAACCCAATTGATTATGCCAAATACAGAAGGTATTTGAATTAGTAAACTCTGTGTTTACTATTGCATTTGCTTCAGGCATGCATATGTATTTGTAATATGATCTAGATGAGAATTTATATAATTTCTCTAATACATATTTCTTTCCCATCACTAATTTTGTGATATAGAGATACTCTTAATTTCTCTCATTTGTTGCATCAACAATGATAAGCATTATCACAATTATCTTTAAAGCCTACATAATTTTAGGGAGAACAAGACACAAAAAATTGTGTTTCTCCAGGTAGTGATATATTAGCTCTTTTTGAGCCTTCAATGTTCTTTTAAAGATATATTATCTCTTCCAGAGCATTCAATTATTCTTTCACAGAAGATATTATATGCGAATAAACTTCTCTTATTTTTAGTTCAGAGAAATATTTCATATCTTTTATTCTAAAGTGTGTAGTTGTACAACCCACAAATCATCATCTTTATTTGATATGATTGACAAAATAATTCTTCAAAAACTATTAATTTTATAATACTAAATTGTTGAAATGTTTAGTTCTTTAAGAACTAAAAGAAATATAGAGTATTAGTATATAGTTCATCAAGAACTTCAACAAATATTGATTCCTCTGGAATCATATCAATTCTTCAGGACTTGAAATTGATAAATTTATAAATATTATAGTTCTTCTGAAACTTTAACTTAATAAAATTAAATTGTTCGAATATTTAGTTCTTCAAGAACTAAAAGAATAACAACATATAAGTATATAGTTCTTTAGGAATTTAAATAAATTGGTTCTTCTAACCATTATCAATTCTTCATGAATTGAAATAAATTAATAAATTAATGAATATTAACTCAAATAAATAAAATTATATAGTTCTTCTGGAACTTGAACAAATATGGGTTCTTCTGGGACTACTATCAATTTCAATGAACTTTTATATAGACAATGCCAAATTTGACAAAACTAGAATATAAATAATAATTAATACTAATAGACAAAATATGTTATAGTTCTTAAGGAACTTTTAATTTAATAATTACATTGTTAGAATATTTAGTTCTTCAAGAAATTAAATAAAGACAAAATACATATATGGTTCTTTAAGAACTTAAACAAAAATTGGTTTTTAGAACCAATATCTTCAGGAATTGAAATTAATCAACTTATAAATATTAACTCAAATAAATAAACATAATATAAGTGTATTGCATGATTAGCAAGACACAAACCATTAATTTCTGCTAATGATTAAAAAATATATTATAGTTCTGCCGGAATTTGAGAAAATGTATTATAATTCTTCAAGAACTTTTAGAAAATATATTATAGTTCTTTGGGAACTTGAAAAAAATATATTAAAGTTCTTTGGGAACTTGAATAAATATATTATAGATTTTTAGGAACTTGAGAAATTATATTATAGTTCTAACGGAACTTGAGAAAATATATTATAGTTCTTCCGAAACTTGAAAAAATATATTATAGTTATTCTGGAACTTGAGAAATTATATTATAGTTCTTTGGGAACTTGAGAAATTATATTATAGTTCTTTGTCAACTTGAGCAATTCAAAGAAAAAAAAAAACTTAATTGCCCACCTTTGGTAGCCCGGTGAGAATAGACACAAAAAGAGTGGAAAGTGGAACATTTGGGCAGAGCCCCATATCTGAATTAAAAACATAAATTAATAAATAAGATAGGTTTACTTATCTTCAGTAGAATCCTATGGTAGAAGCATTGTGGAGAGCTCGTGCTGATAATGTGTTATAAAATAATTTGACGAGAATAATAATTGTGTTCATTTTATTAAATATGAGCCCTTATTTATATTATAGAAATTACATAGAGATAAAAATTACAAAGAGATAATTATTCTATAGAGATAGACATAGAATTGCAATAGAGTTAGGAATAAAGTTAGACATCTAAATCTTAATATTATCATAACAATATCAACACATTAATAGATAAGAAATTCTATATTAATGGCAGCTTATTTAATTGATATGTGTATCTTTAATTTAAAAAATAAGTATCAACATATAAATAAATAAATAAAATATATATTAAAGTAAAAAAAAACTCTACATTAATAAAAATTATAAAAGGATACAATTACAAAATCAAATTTATAATCTGCCACTACCTCTAAAATTTACATTCGTTGAAATTCAAAATAAATTAAAATGAAATCCCTCTGTCTTGCTTTACTTATATTTACAACAATTTGATATTATTACAGCTAAAAGAATTCAAAATCAACTAAGAAATAGTTGTAAATAAATTAAATATTTGAATTCAAATTTATCTAATAATGTGTATACAAACTAATATTACATATAGATTAAACTTTAAAAATTATGATTTCTGTATGTGTTCCGATTCTTGAATTTTTCTTTGAATATTCTATAAAAAATCTTATTTCACACTTGTAAGATCCCACTCAAGATAAAGCACATAGCAATATAAATAGTAAATTAAAGAAAAAATTACTTGATTATCGTAGTGAAAGAATTGAGATCTTTGAAAGACAAAACGGTGGCCTCCTTCTTCTACAGGCACGAATATCGAGTTGAAGGCATATACTTTCATAACCCTTTCTACTGAATGACTGGATGAACAGTGAGCCTAGAGAGAGAAAAGGTACGATTCTTCTTTTCTCTGAAACCTATCAAAAAGTAACATGAAACTGATTCACATTCATGTTTAGGGTTTCCTTATTTGAGTTATCTATGATATAAGAAATTATGTCATAAGTCCTTTAACTTGATAAACGCATTATCAGTTAGTTCCATGTAATCGCTTAGTCATGGGAGAACCTTTAGCTACCAATATTGTAACGCCCTGAAAAAAATGATATAATTAAATATTATACATATGTAATTAAATAGAAAACCATCTAAAACATCATAGGTGATGTAATTTTAAATGCATAAGAGCATGGTGGGCATTACCATAAATTAAGAAAAGAATCACGAAGAGTGCTTGGAAGATTGATGTCGTGCTATAATTAATGACTAAGCATGAACCGTGCCTAAAAGGGAATAACACTGTGCCATGGAGAAAAGTGGCACGAGACGTGCCTAATTAAATTGGAACCGTGCCAAGCAAATGGTGACACGCTTGAATGGCACGAGATGTGCCTAAGGAAAGTGAGTCGTGTCGAGCTGAATAGCAAGCGGTGCCGACTCTTAAATCTTCAATTTAATTTCAGAAGCTTGTAGAAAACCTTACAGAACTTTTGGAAAATGAAAGAGAAAAGATGGAAACTTTAGAGAGTGTTTGCAGATGGATTCATAGTTAAATCTTGATGGTTTTTCATGAAAACAGCAGGTAACTCCTTGTTCTTAAATATGAATCTATCGTGGAAGTAATTTGTATAAAAGGGTTTCGGTTTTATGGTTTATGTTGACTAATTTGTTGAAGTTCCTAAGAGTAAGTGAGATAAAGTGATTGAAAGGTATTTATATGAGTAAGTAAGCTCCCAGCCGGAAATTATGATCCTAGAATGTGAATTTGGAGATATTGAGCTAAGATGGATTTAGGCAATTAAGTGTAAATTGGTTAGCCTATGTATATGAAAGGATATGAGTTAATGAACTTGGCTAAAACTTGTGTTAGGAAATACACTATGGAGCTTGCTTGAGAAGGGAGTGTGATGTCGATTGATGGAATTTAAAGTAAGTGCTTCTTTGCTTACATTCATAAATTATATAAGAGAATGGAAGCTTAAGAATGTGTACATAGAATTTATATGTTCTTTAAGAATGTAATTCAAGAATTTATATTCTTGTAAATGATTATGCTCTTGCTTAATGAATGCTTATTAAATGAGCTTAAATCATGAAAGATTTAAAAAGATTTGATAAATGACTATGATAAGTGTTCCTACACTTATGAATATTGCTTATGAACTTACATGTTTTTAGTAACCTTGAAAGAGAGCTAATAAGCTAAGAAAAGCTTAAGAAAAAGGAAAATGCTAAAATGCTCATATGTATACAACATTTTAAGCTAGATGTGATTTCTTGCTTAATTGATTTGTGAGCATGATTGAGATAGGGCTTGATTTTGTGTTGTTACCTTGACTGTGATTTGTATACTCATTGAGATGTTGATATATAGTTGACATGTTGTTATTCATAAAGCATGGACTTGCTTTGTTGATGAGTATACACGATATTAATTGAGATTATGATTGGCATGCTCTATGATATATGCCTGTTGAGTTTATATTGACTTATAGTTGATATGTTTAGCATGTGATTTGCTTTGGCATATTATATTGAGCATGAGACTTGCATGAGACGTGAGCATACTTGTGAGTTGATTTGTGGCCATTTGGGTGCATATATTCATTCATTGTGTTGCATGATTTGTGTGACACTGGGCCTATTGATTATATTGCGTAAGACGCGCAATGTCGGTTGAGAGATTCCTGACGATTCTATGATTTATTCACGATGCTGAGTGAGACGCTCGATGCCGTGTGAGATGCACGATGCCGCGTGAGACGCACGATGCCGCGTGAGACTCGCGATGCATGTGAGACGCCGATGAATTATGTAAGACTCTGGAGCATTCGCATATGTGTGTGCATGAGATACATTTGCATACACGAGACATATGACATTCATATTAGCATTTGATTATTGCTGTTTGATTATGAATGCTGGCATGTTTGATTTATGCATATATGATGAGACTTCATGTGTATTATACTGGAGATATGATTAAGATGAGATGTGTTGATTGAGCTTTATGCTTGGTATGTGGTTCTTATATGAGTATGATTGTGCTTTGCGCTGATTTTACTCTTAGTTGAGTCTTGTATGCTGATTTGAGTGTACATTTGACATGTATGATATACCTGGAGGGTATATGACTTAAAGCACATAACTAATACTTAAAGAATGAGAAAATAGAATTAGAATGGTAAAGTCTGTAGCTCAGCACGTCATCGTATTGATCAGCACGCTCCGTGCTGTCTGGATAATCTGGAATAGTTTACAAGCACGTCCTCGTGCTCAAGGAGGTACGATCATGTTTTCTGGTATTGATATGATCTAGCATGGCTCGTGTTAAGGTTGGCGCGATGTGTCGACTGGGAAATTAGAGATGAACACGTCCTCGTGTTTATCGAGCACGCCCGTGCTGACTGAGTTTCCCCTGCCCTTCATTTTAACAACAATCTATTTAACACTTACTGAGTATATCTTTATACTCACCCCTTTGGTTGTTTTAATGATGTGCAGGTACAACAGGATTCCTACGAGGAGGATTCGAGCACGTGTTTAGCAAACTGGATATGTTTTATAAAAAGATTTTGTAAAAAGAAAATTTGGTATTTGTTGATTCATGACATTGATTGTATTTTGTATAACTCTTTTATATATCCAAGTTTTTATTTCTGATTGGAAAATATTTGGAAAATCTTATCTAAAAAGTGAGTTCAAATTGAGAATAATGTGTTTTAAATTTGAGCTCCACAAATATATCCCACTCGCACATGACTAAAACTTATTTTTTCAAGTGTGAAGCCTTCTTAATTCATCCAAGTTGTATCATTCTTTTGTGTAGTTGGTCATGCTATCAACAGTTAAGAATGAGTATATGCGCCTTGATTGGACTACTCATATATTGTTCTTCAAGACTTATGGTTTTATCCTCTGAATTACTTTCCATGTTTCACGTCTTTCAATCTTAAGGTCTTACAAAAACTCAATTATTTCCACTTGTCTATTTCACTTAGAAATTTTGATAGGGCCCGTGCGTACTTTATTTCTACTCATGAATCATTACTGAAAGTAATCTACCTCATTCAAAACTACTGCTCTGCCTTGATGTTAACAACTATTCAACATGCCCCAAATTTACACGTGTTGATCAAAGATGTACTTTGCAAACATATCAAGGCAATTAAATAGTATAAAGCTTCTTTATAGGGATGTAGAATTCATAGGGTGATGTTTAAAGATTCACTTGACTACTGGGTCTCACATTAGAGAAAATAAGATCCTATTAAATTTTTCTCATTCCCAGTCATGTATAACACACATCCACATAGAATATGCAATGGTGTTAAATTCCTTCTCATTAGGAATGTATGTCATATATTAAGAGATATAAATCACCACGCTCAGGTGCCAGGCTTCAATGCATCTAATATTTTCCATTAGTCCACTTTAAGACTTTGTAATATTATGGCTGCTTTTGGTTCTGACGAGTTACGATTGTAGTTATTGGCTCAACCATGATGTAAATTTTTTATCTATAACTTTCATTCTTACACCTAATTAGGAATGAACTATTTATAGTCTCATCTTAGCATTTTTCTCAAGTATAAGTGAATATCTAAGGTATCAACCCATGTGCATGGGTTTTACCACTCTGCTTGCTAAACTATATGCAATATCTTTAATGTATCACTAGATTTGTCCAAGGCATATGCCACATCTTTCAAGATTTCAATATTGATCCACCATTAAAACTTACGTGGTTTTTTGAACTCAAAAACTCACCATTTTCTTCTTCTATTAAGTCCTCTTTGACTTAATGTGATACTTGATTTCACCTTACTAGCATATGAAAATTTTGATAATAACTATCGCCTTATATGGTCACTTATCTTGAGGTAGTTAGCTTTGAAACTACATACACTAATATTTGTCATACACAATGCTTGTATGATAGTTTTTCACTACTTATACCAGAACTTTGAATTCCTATTACTTAGCCCTTTAGCCAAAGTAAGAATTCATATAAGGACGTAGTCATCACTTAGGTTTCCTGATATAACACCCTAATCTAATTAGCCTATTAATCATATAATTAACATATTAAATAACTTATAAAATTAAAACAATTAAATTTTTTTTCATATAATATTATTATTCTATTATTTATGTTATTTATGTAGTATTTATTCACTCGTTATAAATAACTTTAACACATATTAATATATAGCATGGCTTGAGACATGGTCTGAAATACGACTTGTGTTAGTGTAGCACTTCCCATGGGCACAACCCCATGTTATACTAGCATGCCCCCTATTTAATTACAAGATGGTGCCTGTATTGTTAGGCACAGATCATGTTCATATGCTATATTTAAAAAAATAGAGTATAAACCTGCAATCAATCCAACGTTCATTTCATATAAACTCAAAATCAACCATATATATGTATTGATTATCAACATGCAAATTAACCTAATCTAACATCTAAATATCCCCATATAATTCTATCATATGTCATGTAACCATATCACACACATAACATGAAACATCTGTCTGTTCATGTCTACATATCAACATGTCTAGGTATGGTGGAGAGAATGCTGAGGAGCAGTAGTTGACTCACCTGCTGGTAAACTCTAAACTTTAGCTTCTAGCTATTTATCTGAACCTGAAATCAAAATATAGAAATCGTACATTGGTGAGTTGCGAGCTCAGTGAGTAATCATTTCTTAACTAAGTTATCAATTCATATTTCACTAAACCTTTAATTTGGAATCTTTATAATTATCATAAATCTGTATTAATTCTCATTTCATTGAAATTGTAATCTCAATTAATTCATGTAATCTATATTAATTTATGTAATATGTATAAACATCATATGTAAAAATATAAAAAATATCCGCCTATCGTCTACAATTTCCAATAGTCCTCTACAAATTCAACCACCCTCTACAATAACCCGTACCGTCATATAACTCGTACACAAGTCTGATCATCCCCTAAAATAATCAATACAAATCTACCCGTCCTCTATAATATCCAACTGTCCTCTATAATAGCCAATACCAATCTCCATACACATATCACATGTAATCATTTATACAACACACATCATATATATATGCATATCTGTAATAAACACTGTACAATCAATCATAATCACTATAATATTGATCATATACCTGTATGAAATCATATGTATAATTATAATCTTATTCGCTAAATATACGATTGAATACTTATGTAAATAAATTTATATTCTGTGTGCCTGTCTGATTTCTGATAGTATATATAATCATTTAATCATATTTGCATATATATGGATATGTAAATCATTCATTGCATATAATTATTATGTATTTAGTTGTACTTCAAAGTAAGTTAGATTACTCACCCATATATCCGTATTAGTGTTTTAAAACTTAGACCAACCCGACTGATCGGACCGAAAACTCGGTGACCCAGTCGATCAACCGGTCCAGATTGACATTAAGGACTGAAATGACATAAGACCCATTAAAACCATTCGATGCCAGTTCAACCGTGACTCGTGACCTAGCCAATTAATATAAAACCTAGAAATTTAACAAAAAGTCCTAATTTAAACCTAAGTTTTCACACATCTCACCAATTTTTTTCATCAATTTGAGTGTTGCACAATCATGTTCACTCTTATTTCTAATAAATTTATTTTAAATTTATTTTTATGAATTTTCATTATTTTTATTTTTTGTCTAAATATATAAATATATGTAGTTAATAAATAAATATATGTAATAAATTGCATAAGTTATAATTGTCATTTATGTTTGCTTTTTTTAATATAAGTAGGACTGAGTAGCAAATATGTTGTTCAATTGTTTGCTTTTTCGATATATAAAATTATATTAATGCTCATTTTTGCTTTTATCATCCTATTGTATATTCGATGATGCTATCTTTCATTAATAATTTCTTAATTATGACATGACTCACTCATGAATACAAGAAAATTAGTGAATTTTATTTGATTTCAGATTATTATATACATGTTACTAAATTTAGGCTAGTTTGTTTTTGCACCTTTTATGATGAAAGTCAACAATAAATTATACATTGAGCCATTTTTTGTGCTAGATAAAATTGGTTTAGACTTATTTATTAAAGATTGAAGGATGTTGATCTTAAAATTATGCTAAAACTTTTTTGTTTGATTAGTTTGAACATACTTTGCTAAGTAAATAACTATTTTATCTTAAATTATAGTATTTAATAATTATTTTTATATAATTATTATTTATCCAGTCCAACCAGTGATCCACTGGTTGAACTAGTGACCCAATGACCTAGTTCTTAGTCTGGATTGTTGATTGGGTTTTAAAACATTGTCCGTAATGTCTGGAGTTTCTCTAGACCCTGATCATGGTATTGTCGTCTAAGAAATCATCCTATAAATATATATAGTAATTGTAACGCCCCAAAAATTTATCCATTTATATTTTAACTAGTAATTATGAATAAGAAGGAAAAATATGTGTGCGTGTTGTTTGAGATCTAGCATGTCCCGATGAGTTGTGTAACTGATGGTTGAAAACCAAAATAAAGAATGGACATATCTCGAATGAAATAATGAAGGACGAAATGTTGTATGCCTAGGTATTAATTGAGGTCCAATTCAATGTTGATTTATGTTAAATTCATGTATAATGATGTTGGGATATGATATTGATGCACGAGCGTAAGTGTC
>CANYCX011254620.1:0-15456 GCA_948193385.1 Breynia disticha f. nivosa
GTATTCGATAAAGGGAAAGTGGAAATGACTGAGTAAATGAGAATTTTGAGGTGAAATTCTTGAGGTTTGCTCTTGTTCGACTCTTTTCTTTAGTGTAATGCTAAGAGTGTCTTTTGATTATGGAAACGATTGTTGGTTTCCTGTGTCATTTTTCTTGACCAAGGTAAAACAGTTTGTCTATTTTTGTATTTTTCTCGTGTATATATAAATTCTTTTCTTGTTATCTACCTTGGGCTTGTTATATACTTTGAGTTGGCATTACTGATAAAGTAAAGAGTATGAACATAGAGATATCTATGAATGATATTGATCAAATATCGAGAGAGATATGTTGAGAAAAACATGATTGTGGTTAGAGATTATGATTTTTGATGATATACAGTATATGAAGTTAGTTGTGATGAAAGACTTTGATTTTTGTTGAGTTAGAGTGAAAATCAAATATGAGAATTGATACCTTGAGTGTGAATACGATAGAAAGCAAAGAAAAGTCAGGTTGACTTAAGAATACCTTGATTTGAAATTTTAGGGATGAAATTTCTTAAGTGGGGGAGAAATGTAACATCCCAGAAAAATTTTCATATTAAAATAAAGTCAAATAAATGTGAAAATATTAATATATAAAGGTATACGAAAAGTTGACGTAAGGTTGACACAAAATAAATAAAGAAAAATCGGAAAAACTCTGATTTTAAAAAGTACGCGCAGTGGCACAAAAGAACACGGTGTTGGCAGGACCCCGCGTACTATAAGACGCGGTGTGGAACCGATAACGCGTAGTAAATGATCGACCACGCATACCTCTTAATGACCACGCGTACTGCGCTGTCAGTTTGAAAAAAATATAAATCGATCAATCGAGAATTTCACAGAAACATTAGATATCAAAACCTTAGATTCAGAGAAAAGAGAGGGAGAGAAAGTAGAAAAGGTGAGGAATTCACCTGAAAAAGGAAATTGGAAATTTATTCTTTCCATCCATCATTCTAAGTTTGAAGGTAAGGTGTTATGGTTGATATATGGCTGATTTTAAGTTTAGGATTGGTTTTTGGCTTATTAAATGGTTGTTATAATTGCTGGAAATTGATGAATAATGCTAATATTGATGTTGGAAGATTGGAAATGAGTTTAGAGATTGATTAGGATGAGTTTATGTGGAAATTTCATGGAAGAAAGGCATAAACCTAAGGTTTATGTTCTGTTGACAAATGGTTGGCATTAAGCTAAATTGTGTTTGTAATGAATTGAAACGTTGCTAGAATTATTGTGAATAAGTGTAGAAAATTGTAAGAATGATTTAGAAATGGAATTGAGGAAGATTGATTTAAAAAGGAATTATTGGAAATGTTAACAGGTGGTTGACTTATGGTTTCCAAAAAATGGTTTGAAGATTCTAAAGTTTTAATCAATACTTGAATTGGTTAGTAATACCATATTTGTAATTAATTTCATACAGGAGGATCTGTACGACGAGAAATATGATTTTGAGCAGTAATGTTCTTATCGAGTTTTGCACGTATATCGAGGTAAGTGTTTTACGCTTACTTGTAAGTGTTCTTACGCTTTCATAATAATTCGTAATTATGTTTTTAGGTGGATTCTATTTAAATAAAAATGCCTATAATGAAATGTTGAGTTTGCTAGAAGAATCATAATGAATATGATTGAGATGAAATGGATTGTTCACCTGTGTGGTATTACTTGATTGAATACCTGTGTGGTATTGTTATAATCTTTATATGAGTTGTTGACATGCTTTCTTATTGTTGTGTGTGGAGTTAAGAAAAGCATGGTACGAGATGTGTACTAATGTTAATGTTGACGATATGATTCTATGTGATTAGTATCTGTGTGATACGATTGAATGAATGAGTTTTATGCGATTATAATCCTATGTGGATTGATATTATGCTTTGTGTGAGCTGTATCTGTGTGGTATTTGAGATGCTCTGTGTGAGCTATGTTGCGTGCTGATATGAATGTCATTACTATGTTGTGTGCTGATAATATAAATAACATTCATACATTTACATATTGCATATATGTGTGTTATCCTAGACTGTTGTGTGCGATAGTTCATATTTACGAGCTTTGCTCAGAGCTGTGTGCTCAGGCTATATGCCTTACCTCTGCTGTGTGCGGTAGTGGATAATACCCGGGTCATTCTGTGTGAAATTGCATTTCATTGCACTTCATACATTATATTCATATATGTATGATTGAGAATTATTATTGTTGAACCTGTTCTGTTTGTATTCTGCTGTGTGAGATATTGAATGAAAGATATTAATCTCTTTGTGAGATAAAGATGATTGAATGTTGTGTCCTTTTTTATTATTGCTCTATATGAGTTTCTTCTGATCGTTACCTGTATGGTTCGATATTACGTATGATTGATCTGTGTGATCGCATTGAGGCTGTGTGTTAGATTGTGATAGCTGTGTGTTATATTATTAAGATATGATGTGTGCTAAAAGAAGATAACTATATATGAAACGAATAGGGAATAGCCTATAAAACAAATGAAATAAGATAAAGAATGTTGTGTGCTAATTATCTTAAAACATAATATGAATAGGCATTTTTGAGAATAGTACATCTTTGTACTGATCAGCACGTCCTCGTTTTGAATATTAAAGCTGAATATAAATGAACTTGAAGTTCAGTATAGTAATTGACTATTGGGGATGAAGGCATGAACGCGACCTCGTGTTTATCAGCACGTCTGTGCTAACTGGACCCCTGCACTTTATTTAAACTTAAATTGGGTTTACACTTACTAAGTATATCTTTATCCTCACCCCTTTTGTTTGTTTAAAATGATTGTGCAGGTATAGCAGGATTTGCCGCGAGGAGGATTCGAACACGTACTTCGCAAACATGAATTGTTCTGAAAAGACAATTAAAAGAAATGTATTTATTTTTACATTTCACATTATTGTTTTATAACTCTTTTCTATATCCATGTTTGTATCGCAACTGTTTGAAAGGTTTGGATAAATGTTTCTTTATTTTTTAGATTTGAAATTGAAATCAGGGTTGGTTTTTAATATTTGGAAAATTTTGGTTTTAATTTTGAGTCTCACAGGTAGTGCTGCTATTTTTACTCTTTTAGAATCTTTTGATTTTGATATTTAACTTTTGATTGAATATTTTTTGGCATGTTTTGTTTTAGGGAATGTATTTTATTGTAGGTCAAGCTAGCCATTTTGGGGCTAGGGTGTAGATAAAGTGTGATCTTGATTTTGTGTCTCTTCCAATTGAAAATTTGATTGACAAAAGTGAGGTTATTTAGGTGAACATGTTTTAGATATTTGCTGGATTTTCTACAGATTATTGATCAGAGTCAATTGGTACATTCAGTTTTTATGAGATCAATGGCAATGATGTAAATGCAATGTTATATGACGTTAGGGGAAAAGTATTGTGGTTTTGGTATTGAAGAAATTGCACTAATCTCAAGATTGACGTGCAATGCAGACAAAAGAATGGTAGATAATGTGGTGTCTGATGGAAGGTTGATGACTAGGTATTTTAAGGCTGAAAAGACTGTGAAGAAGATTGCTCTCGAACGTGTGATTAAGTTGACCGAGGATTTTGATTTTGCAAGGATGTTGTTAAGTTGGCTGTTTTATCACTACAAAAACTAGAAATTTAGCGTCCAAAATTTTGGACGCTAAATACAAAAATTTGGATGTTAAATGCATTTAGAAACCAAAAGTTGAACACTAAATTTGGACGCCAAAACACTAGTTGTGAAATTATTTAGAATCCATGTGGATGTTCAATTATTTAGTATCCACGTGGATGCTAAATATTTTTCGACACAAAATAAAAAATATTGCTTTAAAATTAATTATGAAAGAAAAATATGAAAGAAATATGAAAGGGAAAATAATAATAAAATAGAATATATATAAATACAAAATCATATAATGTACATACAAATTTTATATACATACATACATACATACATACATATATATATATATACAAATATCCTAAAAGGGAGATGGAGGCGACAGTGGCTGGCGAGATGTGGACGAACCATCAGAATCAACAGCGAATGCGAAATATTCAATTCCATTTGTCGTTGTAGCTCTATGAATTGCTGGTCGTTCTGTTGTTCTTTATGGTCGTTCCATTTTTGTTGATGCAGCAACGACTGTTCTAACATTTCAACTCAAGAATGAAGCTACTGGTAGTCCTAGTTGATCTCTATGGTGCGGGTACCGCATTGCTGTGGGTTGTGAAAATTCTCGGTGAAATAATCAGAAGCAGCGGACACCATGCCAAAAACAAATCATTTCATGAATACACAAATTAAAAATAAAATAAGGAAGCAAGTTTGTGTGTTAAATTTTTTCTTTTAGGCTTTATTTATATTCGAACCAAAACATTTTCGTATTCAAAATAAAATGTAAGCAAAAGCTGTTATAGTTTTGAAAGATCAAAACAAAGTAAAACAAGCATATATACATATATGTACAAAGAAAAATACAAAAATGAACTCTGTAGCAGGACCTCTGATGTATATCGTGAGTAGAAGTCTGATAACCATTATATCTGCCCAAAAGATGTTATCTATGATCTGCACATCATTTAAAACAACACACCAAGGTGAGTATTTAACATACTCAGTAAGTATTTTTATGATTTTTATGTATATTATGAACTAGGACATCAATTCAATTCGTCCCATCTCAAAAATCAACTTTTAAAATGATGTGCAGGGGAGAAGTGAACCCGCACGAGGACGTGCTAGTTGAGCATGAGGGCGTGCTCATCCAGTTTTCCCAGTAAGCACACGGTCGTGCTAGATTAAGCATGGGGCATGCTGTAGATATTTCTTCTCAAATTTTCCTCTGTTTTCATCCTTAATTCAGTAGCATAAGTCCCTTCTATGTATACACTTAATGAACAAGTTATATACACCCAAACATATCATTTCTTACACCAAACTCACTATAAAATTCATCAATATGAACACACACACACACAAAGATATATATATATATATATATAACATAGCTTCTTATTTCATTACATATTAAGTTTGGAATATTACTTAGCACCTAGCTTATGTATTCAATTTAATTACTTTCCACACAGCCACACAACAAGATTTACATAACAATCTTACACAAAAATCATAATCACACAAGATTTAGATCACACAAATCCATACTATAGCATTAAACATAATGAATGCAAATGAATGCAGTGCTAGTGCAAATCCACACAGGATGTTGTCCTCTATAGCACACAGCAGAGGAATCCTCTATAGCACATAGTAGAGGATAGGCACATAGTCTAAGCTCACAACTCTGAGCATATAGCTCGTCTATGAAGAACATATAGCATATCCGTAATTTCACACAGAAAGTCTACATAGGAATCGTGTCACACAAATGATATGCAACACATGAATGTATGAATGAAATTCGTATCATTAACACATAACTCAACCACACAGAAAACACAAAGCATATCCACACAAGATCACATAGTGTTTTTATAATGATCATAAGATCATTTAGCTTAGTTTTATTCATAATTCATCCAATCACAAAGTTTCTTACTTTATTTACATTCTTACAGGTATGAATTAATCATACGAATGTATTAGTAAGCGTAAAAACACTTAACTCAAAGTACGTACAAAGTCGGCAATACCGACACTGCATCAAAAATCAATCCACTCGTCGTACAGATCCTCATGTACGAAATTAATCACATATATGTTCTTAACTACCCAAATCCACATTGATTCTACACTTAGAAACATCAAACACCACTTTAAACCCTAAACCTTAACTTCTCTGTAACCTTTCCTTAAGAACCAATTCTTCCAAATCCAACCACTTATGTTTTTCATGTTCTAATTTCTAAATATGAAGTTAATCAAACCCTCTTCACTTAAATACATGCTTTACAATATCAATTTCAGCTTAATTTCATTAAAATAACAATCCATACTATCCATAGCATCTCAAAACCTTCATATAAACTTACAAACTAACCAACCACCCTTACCTTATTGACTTAGCTTTGATTCTTGCAAGATTTGGTGTTATTCCTTGCTCAAATGTCCTTCTCAGCTATTTTTAAGGTTTTCTTTTGATGGTAATCGGGTTGGTTCTGCTCTGAAATTGAAAATTGAATAAAATAGTAAAGTGTTGTCGACTAAATACAAGCAGCACTGTCAAGACGGTATAGACACGATCCGTGCTTCTAGGTCGTGTTGACCATTTTAAAATTTTCAAATTATTGTTTGAAATTCTGCAATTTCCTGGGTTTCAACATGAGCCCGAGCTCGTGTGGATGGAGCACGATGTCGTGTTGTGTCACTATTTTGTGTATTTCTCCGATTTTTTGTCCAATTCGATTCTCTCATAATATATTTTTCATATATATCATTTCCAACAAATTCCAGGGTGTTACATATACGATTTTTTTTAATTACATTTCATACAGAGTTGTTTTTTTGTATGTTTAACAGTAATATAAACTTTATATAAACTTATGTAAACCTTATATATCTATAGAAAATTTTTATACAAATTTTTATATTTATTTTTATGTACTTAAGCTTAATATAAACTTATAATTTGATATATGTTGAATTGTTATGTTATTTATTTTTTAAATATTGATTTTTTATCAATTTTTTATAATTTAAAAATGATTATTAATATAATTTAAAAATGAATATTAATTTTATGTAAATATTATATCAACTTCGTATATCTTAATAGTGAGATAATATTGTAACAATTAAAAATAAAAATATTTTATCAATTTAAACTTACTAGAAACTTTTGACATAATGTACTAAATTTTTATATTTTCATAAATTTTATAAAAATTAATTTGTTTAAACTTTATATACCGCTTAAAAATAATTAGAAAATTAATTAATTTTTTTTGTTTATAAGAAGTCAACTATATATATTTCTTAAGAAAGAAGTTTCATAATTATATGCTAAATCTTGTTTATAAACCTCAAATATATAAATCAATATTAGATCTTAAATGTTTAATTTTAAAAGTGACATTTAATTTCATGTGACTTATCATTCATCAATATTTAATTGATCGTGCGAAAAATTATTCTACAAATATATGTAATTAAAAATATTTAAAATTTATAGTTAATATATATATATGTAAATAAAGTCGAAATAACACCTTGTCGTAACTGAAAAATTTAGACCACCTTAGTGCCTTGCAGATTTTTGGGACGTCATCATCATCCCTTTCATTCGTCAATCTGCAAATTTCATAGTCGTTAATATGTTCTTCAAAAACTCTCATCAATTTCAATGATATTTCTTAGATTTATATTCATTTCAAGTCTTTTCTCATTTTTTTAAGTTATCAATAGTATGAAGTTTAAAAAAATTATTAATAGTGAAATAAGTTTTAATTTATAAAAAATTTGTAATTAAAAACAATTGGAGTTTTTATGGGTATACACCATTAAGATTAAAAATTTTAAATATACACTTCAGATATAAAACATTTTAAATATGTGCTCTATTTATTTATTCATTTTTATAATTACCCATAAAGGTAGTTACATGGTTTTTAAAAAAGCTGATTATTTTTTAAATGAGAGGGGGTAAAAATGAATATACAACACTATAATGAGTTTTATTGCATAAATTCTACATAAATTGTGTAATTATCTCCAAAAAAAAGTTATGTTTGTAATCAACCCATAATAGTTTGAGCACTTTAGAAGTTCAATCAAATACAGAAAATTATGGGAGAAAACCATATTTGTTTAATTTTATTTAAAAATGTCTCTAATGTTTTTTTTGCACGCGTAAAAATGACAGCTTTATTTGTTCTCGTTTAAAAATGCAACCTAATTGCTTTTATTTTAAAAAACCACCCCAGTAAGCATTCATTGCACCATTGAAAATCGAGCGTTTTTTTCTCCTAATAATTACGAATCTGAACATTATCCTACGATTGGTTATTTTCCATAAAAGAGGTTCTACAGTGTCGTGTCAGTTCTCATCTTTTATCTTTCGTGTAGGATACGTTTCTTATCTATCTCTACTTTCTTAAGTTGTTCTTTCATTCTAAAAAGTCTAGGAAGTCTGGTGTGGGTTTTGTTTTCTACATACAGTAAAAAATATTCTGCAGAGTAAGGCTTTGTTTGGATGTTTGGGGTGGGAAGGAAAGTAGAGTAAATTTGAGAAGGGGAAAGAAAGGGAAGGGAAGTGATGACAAAGAGAGTAATGTTTAATTGTTTGGATGTTTAATGAAGGGGAAGTGAAGTTAATGTTAAAATTGTAAATAAATTGAAAAAAAAACACTACTCAACCCCTTTACCTCCCAATTTGGGAGGTAAGAAAATTTTAAAAGAGGAGGGTAGAGGAGGTTAAGATTCTACCCCTCTAACCTCCCCTCCCTCCCTCAAATCACTAAACCAAACACAAAAAAATTTAATTCCTTTAACCTCCCTTCCCCTCCCTTCTTCTAAGCAACATCCAAACAAAGCCTAAGTTTCAATGTCTTGTTTTTTCTTGTGTTGTGCTGTTTTTTTTTAATTTCATAAGTCATGGGATGGGCTTAAGGCTTATTTGTTGTTGTTGCAAAAGATGGTTAAGAAGATTCAAATGGTGGGAAAAGGAAAAAAAGGTGAAGATAAGAGAGAGTCGAACTTGCTGGTGAAGAAAATGCAGAAGATATCGGTTGATGCGCATCAAAAGAGAAAGGTTGAACATGAAGGAAAGGAGAAATCTTTACACAAAGCAACGAATAAGGATAAGGCAGTTGTTCATACGTCTGAATGGGTAAGTTAAAATGTTTTTGTTGTTGTTGTTTGTTCGTTATGAGCAAACTAGAAACTTTCTAACTTATCATGATGATTAGGGTTTTGTGAAATAGTTATCATAGTAAAATCTCTTTTTAGCTTTATATGCAGTGAATCTGTCAAGAATGATAATGAATGAACATATATGAGGTAATATGAATGCATGTTTCTTGCGTCGCCGTAATATTAATTTTTAAAATTGAAAGTTTTATTACTTTGAATATTGATGATTGAAAAGTGTAAAGTGTTCTTACTATTTCTGTAAAAAGATTCGATTTGCGTGTAGCTCAATTCCCCTTCTAGAGCTAGAGTTGGCTCAACATGTTCTTATTGATTAGTAAGAACAAAGAAGGACACTCGATGTTGAATGGTTCGGCCATAACACCTACGTCCACTACCTAAGCTTCACACTTAGGATTTTGGCAACTACTTGACTATTAACTCACTTTCGAGCTTAATGAGAACTCCTTACTCACTTGATTTCTGGCTCAATCCACCTTTGCACTCCCAACTTGAATTTTAGCTTAAGTCACACCTTACGAGAGAGTAAACTATACTAGAACACTCCCAAATTAAGCACAAGTTGTGCAATGAAAGGATGATGTACTAAGCTTGCTATTCTAATTGTACAAATGAAAGATCTTGAGAGAGTTTTCTTGAGACAATTTTGAAAGAAGACTTGAAACTTGTAGATTGTGGAAGTGTTGTCTCTCTCTTCAGCATATGTGTGTTTAAATAGGCTTTTTGAAAGACATACACGTTATTCTTTCTTTGGCTGGCTTTAAGAATATTGAAAGTTGTTGCAGTGTGAATTTTGGTCAATAACACTCAGAATCTTTTGATCTCTTTAACATGCATATTGACTGACTACCATTTTCCTATTTCAGTTTTTATAGGCTAATGTTTTCTATTGGTCAACTAATGTGAACCCAACATTTTAAATGTTCAAATTTTGAATCTCGTTGTCACAAAGCCGTCCTACAGCCTTCATAATGATTGTTCCTTGAAACTCACCACCCTAGTTACTCGACTAAAAATACTTTAGTCAACTAACTTGCTTCATTTTGAAAATATCCATTACATCTTGAATTTTGACTTCCTATAATCATTTCTTGGTCGACTAATATCCAGGCTGGTCGAATAATCTCAAGTCTAAAAATTTTTTTGGCCAGAATCTTAGTTCCTTTCATTCTGTATCAAATACAAACCTGTCTTTTAAGCATGTAATTAATTTTTATTAAATTCATCGTTTTAACTCATTATCAAAGCATAGGAAGGATGTAATATTCATCGCCATAGGTCTAACAATCTCCCCTTTTTGATAATGACAAAACAAATATGAAGTTAATAAAGATTGCTCAAAATAACACACAAGCACAATTAAGGATCAAGGTTGCCCCTGTCCAATTTGTTGGCAATAACAATTCA
The DNA here is from genome assembly GCA_948193385.1 of Breynia disticha f. nivosa. Classification (NCBI taxonomy): domain Eukaryota; kingdom Viridiplantae; phylum Streptophyta; class Magnoliopsida; order Malpighiales; family Phyllanthaceae; genus Breynia; species Breynia disticha. The sequence goes on from CANYCX011254620.1 coordinate 10,259, forward strand.
ACCAAATACACATCAACACATATAAGCACTATCAATTTTGCTACGCTTTAATCAATACATATATTTCTCCCCCTTTTTTTCATTTATCAAAAAATAATAGAGAAAATATGCAATAAAGGACACTTTACCACACATAGATAAATTCATAAATAACATTCAATAAGCTCGACATGATTTAGCAGCAAATGTCATCAAGATAGGCATAAGTTAAGACTTAGACATATAAAACATAGAAAGTAACTGGATAGATAGATAGAGATGATAAGGTATCTGTCCTCGGGCTACACTTCAAATCTATGGATGAGCCACGTCATCGTCAATCTTGCAACTCAACTTCTCGTAGATCTTCTCCATGAGTCTGCCCAAGACTCCAACTCGAGAATGAATCTCTTCAAGAGAATTTGGAAGAGAATTTCTCCATGAGTCTCTCTAAGACTCCAACTCGAGAATGAATCTCTTCAATTTGTCCTCGCATAGCCCCAATCTCGCGAAAAATATCCTCACTATTACGCAATTAAGCATTGTTCCTCCTTGCAGAACTTGATCTATGCCTTGAGCTCTCGTGATAGGAGTGAGTGTCTATAGAAACTAAAGTGAGAGAAAGGGTAGTGACATGTGGACTATAAAATCATCCTCACTATTACGCAATTCAGTTGTGTGGAAATGCCGAGAGTGGTTCTCCATCCAGATTAATATGACACCCTCTCAAAATCTTTGTTATGATTGCATTAGAAGGTAACCCACGCTTCTTATTCGGCTTTACTTCAAGATCTCTAATGAGTTAACGAGACCTCTTGACCATCATACAAAACATAAGATGAGGAAAATTGATAGCCTGACCATGTTCAAGGTGCCAGAAAATCTATATGTCCAAAGTACATATGTAATTGTTGGTGGCCTTTTTGGGATTGAGGTTCTGATTCAAAGCATAGTGAAGGAGTTAATAGTTAACTGCAAAATCCATTGCCTCCACTTATTCATCATAATGAATCTCAATAACGGCCAGATGTCTCAACATTTTCAAGCCTTCCTTTATATTAAAAGAGTTATCCTCTTCATCACTTGACTCTTCTTCGTTAGTGAAGCCAGTCCTAACCCCATTTCCTCTCATATTAAAGCACTTGCACGTCCAAGATTTAGTAATCTCAATATCTTGTTCCTTAACTTGAGTCATAATAATGAAACTCTAGCCATCACTAAATTTGCATAGAACTCACAGACCAACTCAGTATAAATGTCATCCATAAATCCAATCACATGGAAAATTCCATTAGTTCTAAAATCCTCAAATAAGTTACTATACTCAGAGTTAACCAAGTTGCCCTAATGAAATGTCATAGAAGATGTAAGAGATCGTAAAACAAGTACCTTATTGTACAACTCCTATGTCTTTCCATTTTGAAACTAAGGATTAACTACAATATGTTCTGAGGCAATTCCTCCTCTCGAATAAGTTCCATGGTAGTGATTCAAAATCAATTTTCTCTTCTTTTGTTATTGCAAAACTGGAGGTGGTGGAGAATCATTGTAATGGCCCAAAAATAGTTAGAATTAATAAGTATGAAAAAGGATTAAAACGGAAATTAATCAAAAGGAAAACAAGTAAATTGCAGAAACAGAACGTGAGCACTAGCGTGGCATGGTCATGCCATGGGGCATGCTTATGCATACTAAAAATGAACAGCATGATGGGTAGCACGAGACATTCTTGGATCATGCCAAAAGCATGACACACGACCTAAGGCATAACCTGTTCATAAGGGTGTGCCCGAGTTAAAACAAACATAAAATGTGTGAAAACATTTCTTTCATAAGGAAACAGTCGAGAGAAACACCCAAAATGCACTTAGAACCTGAGTTGATGTTAGAGTGAATGTGGGCAAGGAGGAAATGGAGTTTGCTTACGAATCGTAAGCCAACATGTAAAGGTAATGTTCTAAGCTTTTGTGTTAAGCAAAAATATGAGTTAGGGTTTTTGGTGATTTTGGAAATAGTGATGGAAATGACGAATTATGTGTTAAAAATATGAGGTTTAGGGGTAATAGAGATGGTAGAGAAAGTATTGGTGATTTTCTAAGGTTGAAATGGAACAATTATGAAATTGTGAGAATTTGGGGTTTGTGCTTAAGAGTATAATTATGGGTTTTACCTAAGTAGAGTCTTAATTAACTTAATTGATATGTAAAATGATTTATTTACATATTTTCATGATAAATGTGTATAGGGGGTGATTTACAAAACTCAAACCAGAGTTGAGCGACAAGCCCCTCTTTACAAACTTTGAGGTAAGTGCCATTTATACCTACCATTGTATGTCTTGTTTCTGTATGGTTAAACATACTTGATAATTATTACATGTTTTTTGAAATGATAGCAAACATGTGTCATTAATGGACTTGATTGTGGTTGTACTTGTGTGATTATATGTAATGGTTGATGTTATATGAGCTTAGTGAGGTGTATGATTGAGATATGATTTGTGAATGCAAGTATAATGTATGTGGTTTGATGATAATGTTGGCATGTAATGTGTGCAAACATGAAATATGAGCTTATGTGTTAAATGCTTGCTAGTGATGCTCGTAAAGATGAAAATGTAATCCATGTGGCATGATTATGCATTGAATTGAGTGATGACCATAATGGATTTCATATGATTCATATGTTGTATAAGCATAATGTATGACACATGACTGTGAGGATTTTTTATGCTGGACTGGGTCCGAGGATATTCCAATCGAGAGCTTAATGTCGGGCAAGACCCTAAGTAAATTTTGAGTAGGAGGTCGATGTCGGCTAGGCTGAGGAAAATTCTGGGCGAGAGCTAGATGTTAGGCTGGGCCCGAGGAAGAAGGAAGAGCCTGAGGTATGCATTGTATGTGATTAGCATTGGCACCTCATATTGCATTCATTCTTACATTGTGTTGCATCTTATATGATGAATATGGAAGAATGATGCCATAGATTTGTATATATGTGATTTCATGCTCTTATGATGAATTATGATATGTGATTATACACTACACGAATCTGAAATGATGAATGTGTAATATGGTGCATAAAAGAATATATGGATGTGTTTATGAAAGCTTGTATGTACTTATGAGAAGTGATTAATGAATGGTTACATTGAAAATGAGGTAAGAGAGTGCTTTTGTTGTGATATTGTGATTAGGAATGTATATATGAAAAACGTTGGATGCTGCTGGGATGATATTGGTGTTATGTAGCTTAAAATTGGTGGTGAATTGTCTAGGTCCGTAGGTCGGCATGGTGGGCATGTTATTAGGCACGAGCTCGTGTCGGACCACTAATTATGTATGTTTACAGTAGGACCTCATTCCAAGTGACACGTGGGTCGTGCTAGTCTTCTATTTTCATTCCAGTGTGATGGTACGACACCCGTGCTGGTCAGCACGAGCTCGTGCCAGATTATGCCTTTCGCTATGAAGATCACGAAGGCCATGCTTATGGGCATGCCCGTGCTTCCTGGGTAAATTCTAACCTGAAATTGGGTAAATTAAAGAACAGTAATGATAGAGGTTAAATATGGATGATTTCCCTATAACATAATATACCTAAAACATAATAAAGATTGAGTACTTATACATTAATTACTTTGTTAAGTGTGTTAAAAGCATTTACTGAGTAATTAAATTACTCTCATGTTTGTTGGTTGTTGTGAATGTGCAAAGTACCGATGCTAGAAGTCTGATACATCTCTAAGGTATTGGCTCCTAATATTTTTAGATTCTTACATATTTTTTATTTTTTAGATTCTATATATACATTGGTATGGAAAGAGGATTTACATGCATTATCATGAAACATTTTTACCATAGCTTCTGCATCTTGATAGCTAATTTTTTATTTGGCCCGACATTGGTAGGGGTTTCAATGCATGTTTATTTCTCTTTATTCATCTATCTTGGCTTGATAAATTATTTTATAAATAAAATGGTTGCCAATTTCCTAACTTATTTCTTATATAATTGGAAAAATGGCTTTTAATTTTGGGCACGACAATCATCCTCTTGAGCAGTTTGGTTCCCCTTAGTTCTTGCCAGTGAGAGATTTGAGAAAAAATTAAGAAATTGAGAAATTAGGGTTTTGGCATAATGTGAGAGATTTGGAGAGTGTTTTATGAATAAACTAGGTGATATTGGTTCAGGGGGAATGGGTTTTGTGTTTTTGGGTTGATTTTGAGTAAATTTAAGTTGAGGGGAAAGGATTTGGTAGAGGTGGTCGAGTGGGGAAAAGAACTTTGAAAGTCAGGTTTGTGAGAGAAATGTGGCTGTCAAGGGATTTTAAGGACTAAAAGCCAGTTACTCGACTAACATGATAGTTAGTCGACCAATTGACGTTGTTTATTTGATTAAGAGCTTGCTCACTCAAACAATTTTCTACAGTTCTTGCGAGATAGGTTCTGTCCAAAGATCACCTCGACTAGCAAGATTTTACTCCGCCATTGTTCACTTTACTCGACTCAAAAAAGTATTACTCGACTAACGTCCACATTACTTGACTAATACTAGTGTTCCTCGATTAAACCCACTGCAGAAACTCCATATAAAACATCTTATTCTTATCACTTGTTTAATCTTATAATTACTGTTATCTTGTTAATAAATCTCTGAATTATTTAAAACTTTCCATGTAAAGACCACTCTTTGGTACTCATCTATATATCTTACATCATTCAGACATATATTATAATACAGCCTGGCCTAAGGTTCGGTATAGAACATAGATCATGCAAGTGTAATACGTTCCATGGGCGTGGCCCGTATTATACTGTCATGTTCCTATTCATCTGAAATACATAACACATGTTTTTCATGTAACGCCCTCCATTTTAAGAATTTTTAGGAATTTTTGAATTTATTTCGTTATTATGTGAATAAATTTTTCGCGAAATATTATTAATTAAATGTTTATGGAAGAGTGTATGGAGTGTTAAGAATTAAAAACGGAAATGTAAAGTCGGACCGGGAGAGAGAAAATGTTAGAAGGAAGCAACGTATTAAGTCGGGGGCAAAACGGTCAAATCAAGAATGGATAGCTCATTCCATCCAAACCCACGTTGGAAGCTTTCAAACTCAAACCAAAATTTCCAAAACCTTAAATTGAGCTAGACTTTATCGAACGGTGTTAATTGGAGGCCGTAGGATTGAATCAAAAGCTTGATTTGGTAAGTT
>CANYCX011254628.1:0-10513 GCA_948193385.1 Breynia disticha f. nivosa
TATTAAATCCAAAAACTTGATTTCCGGGTTTAGATATCATTTGTAGGAGGGAATTATACACAGATGATATTTAAATTCGGGGGTCACAGGTAGTCTCTAGGAAGACACTATGATCACCATAAATTAAATAGCTGACGAGCGGTGTCAACAGTCCTACTAATGCTAAGTCACTTTTCTTGATCTCTATGACAAAATTGATAAATTCGAATAAATGACTTAACCATTTCATTCGGGTGCGGCCACACTCTTTCCAATCTTGTAAGACACTATGATCACCATAAATTAAATAGCTAACGAGCGGTGTCAACAACCCTACTAATGCTAAGTCACTTTTCTTGATCTCTATGACAAAATTGATAAATTCGAATAAATGACTTAATCATTTCATTCGGGTGCGGCCACACTCTTTCCAATCTTGTCTATCAAGCGGCCAGTGATATCAACTCTCATTGAGCTTTACTCTTGCTCTTACTTATGATTCGTAGCATAACCAATCATACACATACTTCTCAACATTTTACGGCCACATTAGGCTTATGTCAAAGTACACTAAAAATCACAACAAGAGACACAGTGATTTTCAGTCTAAGGATAATATTTGATAATGCAAAAAGTAATCGCTCTCCAAGTACAATATTCTACATTATACCGATGCACTTTGCTAGATATCCCAAATATCTATGACCCGTAAAATATGATTATCTACAAAGTACATACTAGTCTTAATTCATTTTTATTCCCATAGAAATAAGTGAATATGGATATTTAAAATGTTAATCTGATAACTTCCAACTTCTACTATCAAGGTCCTCAACCTTGATACCTCAAGCACTTAATTAGCATTCTTAGATATTTTATCAAACATATACCACAGGTCAATATATGAAATGATAAAATAATGCATCATAATTTTATTAATCAATAATAAAAGTTACAAACAATGTATTGGGCTAAGGCTTACACTAACGTGAGCTCATTTTTGTCATTAGGCCAATTAGGGAAACTACGCTAATTTTGGTAATTAAGTCCAAAATGATTTAGCACACATTATTGCAACCCAACATTGAGAGAGAGAGAGAGAGAAAGAAACCCTACCTTTCTTCTCCTTCTCTCTCCATAGCCATGAGCTTCAACCTAAATACTAACCACCTCTTTCATTCTTCATTTGAATAAAAGAAAATTACATTGAGAGGCTATTCTAGTGTGCTAAGACCAATGGTTATCTTTGTTTTGAAAGATAAACCTTTTGTTGGACAAGTAACTGGTTTCGAATTTTGTTTAAGCTGCTAGTACATCATAATTAGTTTATGTCATATGCAGGATGGTAGAGAAATCATGTCTGGGATCCCTTGGTGTCAAAAAGGTAGTCTTGATTTTATATTGAGGCTGAATTTACTCTTTGTTAGATCAAGACAAACTGTCATCACCTTCTAAAGGTATAATAAAGGTATAAAAATCCTTTCTTTCTTTCAAAGTTTTAAACTTTAATGGCAAGTTTTGGTTTTTATATCATATGTTGCTATTATTTTGTGTAAAGGTTTGATATTGGTTGTTGTTTTATGTGTTTTAAAGTTTATATTCCAGTGTCATACTTGATTAAGATATTTAAAAAAATCCAAAATTCCAAATAAAAGTTTGATTTGTATTTTCATAATTATATACATCCATTTTTATCAAAATTTTCTTATTTGATATCTTTAGTAATAGGAAACAAATATTCTTATAGGATTCTAATAGTTTGGTGTCTATTTAATAAGCTTCTGTTTGCAATCTGAATTAGCTTTATTTTATCAATAACATTGAGGTATTTTTTTATGAGTTTAGCTGGCTTCTTGTGTTCTTGGCAGAATACAAGTTTTCAACTTATTAAAGGAGTGATCAACCTTTCTGTCGTCTTAAAATTGGGGTTTTAAAGGTTTTGCTTCCTTAAAGTTCTAATCTCATGAATTATCTGTTTTCTAGCTTCCCAGGGTCTGTATAACAGTTCTTAGGAGAGGTTGTTGAGTGGGTTTTTATCAGCTTCAAGAATAGTGCTTTAATGAAAGAAACTTCAACATGACCTGTATGCAGCTTGAAATTCACAACTACATGGTTGATAAAATAGTGCGTAGAAAGGTTTAAGATTAAATTTTATAGTAATTATATTTTTACATATATATTTTTCTAAGTGATGCAATTTTGAATTTTAAATAAATATATTCTTATTTCAAATTAATGTAACTTTTTATTTTAAGTTAATTAAACTTTTTATTATGTCATTTATTTTTTTTTAATTTGTGTACAAGAGCATACTACAAGGTGTACACTAAATTAGAGAAACCAACTCTAACATACTTGCACCCACGCAATTAAGATGAACCCGGGATTTAAAAAATTTATTATATGAATATCATCTTTTTTAGTTATGGCATATAATTTTTCATTATTTTTTAAGTTATCACTTTTTTTGAACGAAATTTTCATAATTTTTTTTTCATAAAATCGCTAAACTACCGAACAATTTGTTTTTTTATTCATCAGATTGGAGAAAGTGAGAGGGAATTTCAGTATTAATTTTAACCAGACAATTTGGGTTTTTTTTTATTCATCAATAAAAATTGTGATCCGTCCATTTGTTGTTCCATCTTTCATTCATATTCCTTCCGCAATTTCTTATTCTATTATTGTCAACAATAACACCAATCTTTCAAACTTCCTCTTTCAATTTTCTTTTCGTATTCGTTTTCACTCACGATGCATTGGATTTTATAGAAAATACCAAAGACATGGTAGCAAGTAATAGTTCAGGTATACAGTTGGAGAGGAATTTACAGAGATTCTTCATTGTTTTAACATCAGCAGCTTGTGAATGGTTTCTTCTTTTTTGGCTTTTTGTTGAAGCTATATTATCCTTTTTCTTGAAGAAATTTGCTTCCTATTGCAAATTGCAAATACCTTGCATATTCTGTTCTAGGCTTGATCACATTTTAGGGAAAGAAAGTCCAGGGTTTTACCATGGCCTTCTTTGTAACACCCATAAATCAGAACTTTCATCTTTACTTTCTTGTGGAAGCTATGGAAAGCTTGTTCCGAGTCATGGTATATGCGATAAATGTCTCTTATCTTCGGCAAGAACATCCATGCCGAATCATATGCATAAATCAAGGTGCATGCATCATGGAGAAAAGATGAGACATAAATTTTCAAGATCAGTTTCGCCAAATCATCTCAAGAAATTTGGGTTTGATCCTTTATCTCACATGGGATATAGCGAATTGAAGATTTCATCCGATTCTGAGTCCGATTTTCCAGTTTCTGACGACGATGAAGGCAAAAATATTATTCAGGAAAAGAAGGTACCAAAATGTGATCCATCGTCACATGCTCGTTGTGATGATCCAAATGATATGAAATCTGCATTTACTGGTCACAAAAATGATGCGAGTGAAAAGAAGCAAGGAGAGGATAAAAAAAGTCGGCCTTCATCGATCCCTGAACTTATATCGCTAGATGACTTTCCTGCTGTGTGTAATGCAACGGAAGATTCAAATGGTTTATCTGTGAAGACATGTGATCTAAAATTTCCTATTTCTCAGGATTTGAATTCTTCTGCTGCACTTTCTGAGTTGATGTCCCTTATTCATGCTCCCCCATCTATCAAGTTTACAGAAGTTGGACTAAGAAAATGTAAGATAATTATTATTTCCTTCCTTTCAGTAACTTCTGTTAGTTTATGATTTTTGTGTAAAAAAATCTTACATTTATTTTGGGTTGCATTTTTTCAGCAAATGTATTAAAAACAAGTGATAATAAAAGTACAGAAGCGAATGTCCAGGAGAAAAACTTGAAATCAGTCATCCTAGATAATGACAATCTTCATGATTCATATGAGTTTATTGAAGAAAAATTGGATTTAAAGGGAAGTGACAACATCGAAGAGGCGAAAATGATACCTTCAGGAAACTCTTCTCAAGGAATCCTCTCGGATTCTGAACCATTCAGCCAAGAATGTGAATCAAAAGCCATTGAGGATTCATTTAGTAATGGAGCTGAGAATGCATTGGTAATGAATAAAATTGGGTCTGATAGTGCATTGTCTTTATCTGTTGATGAGAGTCTTATTAATGAGATTGAAGATGAAAGCACCATTAATCAATTGAAGCGACATATTAAGCAATGCAAAACGAAGATAAGTGCATTATATGTAGAATTAGAGGAAGAAAGAAGTGCTTCAGCAGTTGCTGCGAATCAAGCAATGGCAATGATCACGAGATTACAAGAGGAAAAAGCATTGCTTCATATGGAAGCTCTGCAATTATTGAGAATGATGGAAGAACAAGCAGAACATGATGTAGAAGCATTAGAGAAAGCCAATGATCTGTTGGCTGAAAGAGAGAAGGAAATGCCAGACCTGGAAGCCGAGCTTGAAATCTTCAGAATAAAGTATCTAGAAGAAGTAGCACCAGACTTAATACAAGAAAAAAGCTTGGACCTTCATGGGAATTCTAAGCTTGAAATGGGTAGTGGAATATGTGAGAAAGATTATGTGAAAGCTTCTAATAGCTTTATGTTTAGGAAAGCTTCAGATTTTAATGAAGAAAATTTTGGTTCTAGGTCTGCATTGATGGAATTTGGGAAGGAAAAGCTGTTCATTTCTCAATGTTTAAGAGATTTAGAGAGGAAACTTGTTGAAATTGGTCGTCAACAAGAAGATGAAAATGTGAAGAAGAAGGAAGAAGTGAATACATTAAATGGAAATAATTCAAGCAGTGAACATGAAAAGATCGACATGGTGACACTATCAAACGAAATTTCAGACATGAATGAAAGGTTAGAAGCACTTGAAACAGATTGGAATGTTCTTGAACATACATTAAACTCACTGGAAGCTGGAAAAGAGGGAGTTCATTTTGTGAGACAGATATCTTATCATCTACAGGAACTAAGGAAAAATTGTATGACCTAGTTCATTATTTAATTCTGCCTCATCATAATGTTTGAATCATCCCATCTAAATTATTATATATGTTTTTTTTACCACGAGGTATACTGGGCACTCTCAGACTAATCCTCGTTCGAGTCGGACAGGACCAAAAGGTTGGCAAAGCTCTTCCAATCAAGTTTTAACGCAATTGCGTACTCATCACTCGAACTTGACATCTCTCGTTAAACTAAAACAATGTCACGTTAGTTGATGTACACGCTTAGTGGTAAAATTATTATATATGTGATTCAAGTAGTTGAAGCTTAAAAATTAGAATATAAATTCAGAGTATTTATCATATTGATGCTTCTTCAGAAATTTCTATATTAAAACTTTTCAATTATTCTTATTAGAGCATGCATTTATATTTGTTAGTTAGTTAAAAAAATATTTTTTTTAAATTCAAATCTCATTTTATTTAATCATAAGAGTCACAACAAGTTTGAAATAATACAATCAGATGGGATTAGATCCCAAGAATTGGAATCAGACACAGAATCGGAAGCCCTTGCAAGTGAGGGAGCCACACGATTCGCTGATCGCCGGACATAATAAATATTCACTTGATTAATTTGCGAAATAAGCTGTAAGCAATCTTCAATTATTCTCCCATGTATTGAGGTAACCCGTAAGCCTTCATTAATATCCCGAACTACCATCTCCGAATCGGACTCGATAATAATTTTATTGAACGACGAATCCACTCCCAAGTGAGAGCTTTCTTGATCACAATGGCCGGTATAAATAGAGACCGGTATTATATTTGAGTGAGAAGCCAAAATATCAATAGCCTACTAATTTCTTTCGCTCTCCTTAAATCTTTCTTACACAGCTTTCTATTATTATTTTGTTAATTAATGAAAGACCATTCCAATTATAAAATTGTGTTTTTAATCTTATAACTAAACTGTAATTCAACAAAAAAAAAACGAATTTGGCATTACCTCTCTTATATTTTTGTTTCCTCAATTGTTGTATTTTTCATTTTAATTATATAAATTAATTTTATATATTGCAGTTGCCGATGGATTAACAAGCATCTTAGAAATTTGACATAAATAATTAATATCTTTGAGTTTTTCCCCTTTACACCTCTTTAGAATTATATCTATAAAAATGTCTATATAAAATTATATTAATAATAATGTCCACTTATATCAATTCTACTTAAAATATGTCTATTTTGTTTAAAAGGATAGAAATGGGAATAACCACATGCATATAAAAAACAAATCATATTAAACACTTACCTTCAATTTTTTTAAAAAAAAAAAACTCCAAATTTATTTACATCATCTCATAATTTCAAATGTTATGATTCATACTAAAATATGTTTTAGTGGTTAATTATGTTTATTGATTACTCATTGAGTTTTGAAACTCATAAAATGTGCATTTTATTTCAGGTATAGAAAAGTTAGGTAAGAAAGATTAGAGCTTATTTCCTTCAAGCTGGACAGTTGTGGCTCTGACTTCTCTCTAACACTTTTTAGAGATGCATTGTACTTAGACATGCACTTTGATCATGTACTGAATGTGGTTTGTGTGATAGTTTTTTTTATACAATGACTTAATATACATGTATTATATGCATGCGACTTGTGGAGTTTATGAAATGAGATTTTATTGTTGTTACGTTGAGTTGATTGATAGATAAAGATAGTGGTTGATTTTTTTTTTTGACATGAGATAGTGGTTGATTTTTGAATAAAAATGATAACAGGTTGATATATGGTTAATAATTAATATGTTGTCCACATTGTCTATGAAGGATTTGCTTATTATGGAAGTTAATACTGATAAGAGTTGATTGAGTACTCAACACAAGTTGTACTTTAAGCTCTGTGATCATTCTACAGTATATTCATGATCTTCTTATCCAAAACGGATCATGTAAAATGTCACGGGCAGGGCATGGTGCTTTACACAAGGCGTAAAACGGACCATAACCTTATAATTCATGTGTAAAAATTTTTGGTTGGTTAAGATTATTCAACACGGGACTCATGGAAAGTACCACGAGGGTCATGTTAGTCTAACGTAGAGCCGTGCTCATAGGTCGTGTTACACTAACACAAGTCGTGCATGAGACCATGTTAAAAGATAAAAGGTATACAAATTGTTTATAAATGGCTGATAAATGAAGGAAAATAAAGGATAAGAAAATGAATAATAACTTTTTAATATTTGATGTGTGTATTGTATGTTTATCATGAAAGAAAAATTAATTAGTCAAATAAAACTATTAATCATATGTTGAAAATGTATAATAAGATTTGGGTGTTAAAGAATACATACCATGGAAAGGCAAAACCCATTAGTGAGTTTGGAAAAAGCCTTATTAAAATGTTATGATAATTTTTCATAGCTAGAGAATTATTTGTATTGAATGGTGAACCTTTCGACATGTTCCACTGGCGATTATCTATTTTTCTTTGAAAATAATGAAAAGTCAGGATTTTGACTCCTTTGGGATTGGCTCCCTATCAATATATTCCAGATAAGGTTTTCTAAATTCGGGCCTTATTAAGACTAGTATGTACTTTGTAGGTGAGATTAACATTCTAAATATCTCTAGTCACCTGTTTCCATGGGAATGTAAATGAATTAAGACTAGATGTACTTTATAGGTGATCGTGTTCTATGGGTCATAGATAATTTGGATATCTAACAAAGTGTATAGGCACAATGCAGGACATTGTATTTGGAAAGTGATCACTATTTGTAATGTCAAATATTATCCTTAGACTAAAAATCACTATGTCTTTTATTGTGACTTTTAGTATACTTTGACATATGCCTAATATGACCGTCAAAGGTTGACAAGTTTGGGTATGATTAGGTATGCTAAGAATTGTAATTAAGAGCATGAGTGAAGGGAAGGGATTGACCCTCTCATGAAAATGAGAGAAGATATCACTGGTCGCTTGATAGACAAGATTGAGAAGAGTGTGGTCATACTCGAATAAAATGATTAGGTCATTTATTCGAACTTATCAATTTTGTTATAGAGATTAAGAAAGTGATTTAGCTCTAAGTAAGGGTGTTTGGGACATAACTTTATGCTAATCATGATACCAGAGGTCAATGGATGAATTTGAATTGTAGTAGAGTTGTTGACACCGCTCGTCAGCTATTTAATTTAGGATGATCATAGTGTCTTACTAGAGACCTCCTATGATTTATGAGTTATTAAATTCATTATCTTTATTAAATAGTCCTACATGTTGCACATGGATGACGAAAAACTAATAGGGTATTCTTGGTTTTTCACCTTAGATCAAAATTCAGCTGTTGGGCCGAATCGGACATTTGGGCAAATTTTGGTAATTAGGCCCAATATGGACGAGAAATATTATTTTTTATTTCTTACATGATTTTAAGACAAAGATTATTTATAAAATATGATGTTGTAAGTGAAAATATGAAAGAAGATAAAAAGGAAAAAATTTAGGAAGTTTGTCTTAAGTTAAGAGAAAGTTAATGTGCAATAAATTAAAAGAAAAATCTTGTTAATTTATTCACATTAAGTCACGGCATCAAGGGTGCTTTTTAAATGAATTTTATTTTAATTAAACACTTAACAAAGTCTTAATGGCATTAGGACTGTTCGTTAAGAGGTTTAATAGACTAAAACTCTTGTTTATAAAAGAACCAAAACCCTAGTATTTATTCATATGATTGCCTCCCTTAAAACACCACCCTATTGCCGTGAGCCTTCCACTAAAGTCATATAGATTGATTCTTAGGTTTTTCTTCAAGAGGGACATGAGATTAAGATGTTGATCATATCGTTTGATCATCGCGATGTCCTCCTTTTTGCAAGAATCTAATTCTTTCAACAAGAAAAAGGTGAACTGTAACTATCTGTAGTGCTAGTACACTTTCCTCTAATACGTGTGTTAATTTTTATAGGAACTACGTCTGTGGTTCTCAAAAAAGGTGTCACAAAGGTCGTCTCAGAGTATTTCGAGACGGTAGTTGACACATATACCTATGGTATTGAAGCATAAGGAAGCGAAGTGAGTTTTTCCTTTAACGCTTTTATTTTTTGTTAACTAGTTATTAACTATAGATAAATATAAGCGTTTCTTGATTTTTGATGATGATATTGGCTTCCTTTAGTGTCTTTTTTATGTTAATTCCGTTGCCATTAGTCTTAGAACACATTAGAAACCCAACAGTGGTATCAAAGTGGTCATCTTAATCAATTAATACATAAATTGATGAAATCGGTAACTAGTTTGGTTAAAATGTGGGTTGTTTTGTTAGGGCAGTAAATTAGGGTTTATTTATGACTTATAACAGTAGTTTTATTTTCTAATTAATCTTTATTGGGGCTGGTCAGGTGTTAGTGTAGCATTTTGGGAAAATTTAGTCGTAAATTATGATTAAGAAGTGCTTAAATATCAATATAAAAAGGTTGATCGTAGGTTGACGCGAAACGATCGAAGAAAAACTACAGAAATACTGAATTAGGGAAGTACGCGCAATGGATAAGGAAGTACGCGGTGTTGTGCCGACCACACATAGTTCACTTGCCACAACGCATGGATCTCCGTCAAGTTGAAAAAAATATAACGTTTCAAAGCATCGAGACAATAACATATACATCGTGACTTACCAAATATTTTACCAAAGCCAAAGAGCATCAAGGGGCTGAAAAAAGGAGGGTTTTGATCAGAGAAGGTGTTTTTGCTTGATTTCTTTTTCAATCTTTCATCCTGAGTTGAAGGTAAGAATGGTTAAGGTTTACTTAAGGTTGATATTAGGTTGTTTGGTGAGTTATATGATTGTGCTAAGATGAATTCTTTGCTGGAATTGATGAAATGAACTGATAATTGATGGCTTGTATGTGATGGAAATGTTAGGATAGTTTTGGAGGAAGAAAGATTGATAAAAGAGTGAAGAACTTAGAGTTTGTTTAAGGTTTACAAATGGTGGATGTTGGTTTTGAATTCTTATGTATTGATTTAAAAGGTTGCTGGAAATGTTGTGATTAAGTGTAGGGAGTTGAATTAATCCTTGTGAATGATTTAGATATGGAATTGAGTAAGATTTGTTTTAGAAAAGATAGTTGGAAACGGTTGACATATGGTAGATTTAAAGATGTCAAGTGAGATTTTGATGATTCTAAAGCTAGAATCAATATGTGAATGGTTACTTAATATGTTATATATGAATATTTTCGTATAGGAGGATCTGTATGACGGCTGGGTGATTATTGAGCCAGTACTTGATTATTGTTTTTGTTTGATTTCGAGATAAGTGTTCTTACGCTTACTAAACTGGTTCGTAATTGAATTGGAATTGATTAAGCAAAGTAAAGATAGTTGGCCTATAATGCTATGTTGAGTTGTTAGGTTCTTAGTTGAACCATAATGAATGTGTTAGTTTGATCTAAGTTTGATCGAAATGAATAGTTATACCTGTATGGTATGTTTCGATTGAAATGATATATTATATCTTTGAGGTGTTTGCTTATTGTACGAGTTTGATATGTTATCTTTGATCTACCTGTGTGGTATTCTTGTGCTCTGTGTG
This sequence comes from Breynia disticha f. nivosa, assembly GCA_948193385.1. Lineage (NCBI taxonomy): Eukaryota > Viridiplantae > Streptophyta > Magnoliopsida > Malpighiales > Phyllanthaceae > Breynia > Breynia disticha. The sequence goes on from CANYCX011254628.1 coordinate 10,508, forward strand.
AGCTGT
>CANYCX011254705.1:0-14018 GCA_948193385.1 Breynia disticha f. nivosa
TATATATATAAAGTTCGGAAAGGACCTTTTTGCCCTTGGCTCTACAACGTTATCTTCTTCTCGATTTTCTCTCTCCCAATTAGTTAAACCTAATCCGATTTTAACTCTGAATATATTCTACACTCTCCCAACAATTATAATAAAATATATATTTTGCGAAAAATTTATTCACATAATTATAAAATATTCCATTATATTCTAACAGTAACGAAAAATGGAGGGCGTTACAAACACAAGGATACACACTGTAACACGTTTGAACTCCACAATCCAAGTTTTAGTTGACAGAAGGGTATTCATGAGTGTGGTTGAAGCAACAACGTTCGTGGCTCTCAAAACCATTCCATTAAATTGGCCAGAAGGGTCGTCACGAATGTGGCTGACCTGAGTCACGTTCTTGGAAACCTAAAATAGGTAGAGTCTGAGTCTAGAAGGGGTGTCATGTTCTTGACATGTAGTGTCACATTCATGGCACTCAAATGGCGACTCTTTTGGTCTCCAGAATACCACTCACTATCGTGACTGAGGACTGTCACGTTCGTGACTGGTGGCTGAAAACATTTCCCCTTGGCCAGAAAGCTAATAATGTTTGTGGTTGGTTTTGGTTGAGGAGCAGAATACCAGTCATGTTCGTGACTGGTTATGGGTTCCTTCATTAGTGTATAGAATGTCAGTCACGTTCATGACTGACATCAGTCACGAACGTGGCTGGCTGTCTGCCACCACCTGCACCAACTTTTGTTTCTAACCCTTAGTAAAATGAATTCTCAACATGCAAGCAAAGGTTATCCAACACTGATTCAATCCATTTCAACAATTCACAAGGCATTCTCAATTCACACATTTGCAATTCCAAACATCATCACGTCATGTTCAAGCCCACACATTTTACAACCATGTCATACCATTTTGTTTCACATTATTAAAAGTTGAACTTCCCCGAAAGCATAATTATACATGCACAAGGTATTCATAAATCCATACTTCAATTCGTTCAACACTTGGCATCAAATTCCACTCAAAGGTTATCACATGCATACATATCAACAAGAATGAATTGTATGTCACACCGCTAAAGCAACTCTATATGTGTACATATGCTTCCAGTTTATTGTTTAGTTTTACGCCCTATTTTGGCCACATCATTGACATTTGCAAATGGGCCTTATCACCCGAGAGTGTCGATTATACATTTTGGATCTAATATTACGCCCTATTTTGGCCTTAAAAATTCGCCCTGTTTTAGCCTGACACACTCGTACACACGTCTGTGTCCCGAGTTTCCCACTTGTGCCTAGAATAGTATTGGTTATATACTATCCTAAACTTTTGTGTAAAGGCCTATGTGACCCCAACCCTTGTCCCTCGCCCTCAGAGATCCTGGTCTAGCCTGAGACGTGTGGCGTAAGGTAGGTTTTTGATATATCCTCAGAGGTCTAAGTTTAGACATGTAATATACCCTTCATCATAACCAGTCCCTCATCATGCTCACTGAGAGCCGTTTTCCATTTGTTACCTTTCACAGTTAAGGAGTTCTAATGCATGTGTGATGCATGCACAACCAATGGCATCAATTCATGCATTTTACCAACCAATTCATGCCATGCTTACAATCACATAATAAGTGCGAGGTTCATCACTCAAGCATCAACAATCTCATAAGCATACGCGACAATCCACACTTTCATTAGCTCATACATGCCAGAAAATCACACCACTTTAATTCAGTTATGTGACCATCACAAGAACAACATCAACACATAGAGTTGAGGCATCTAAATTTCATCAAAACACATGCAAATTCACAAGTGCATTTACACCAAATCTCGCAAGGTCTATAACTCATTCGTTAAGTCATCAAACATGAACACTTCCAATTCATCCATCACAACTAAACAACAACTTACACTTGGCAACCTCACATAGCATAACATTCAAACATCATTTCTAATTTCAAATAAGTATGCATATAAGGAGGATTTCATTCGCATTACTTACCTCGTAAATCGTGCCTAGCAGTTCCCTTGTAAACCTCCTTCACCACGATTCGCTTCCCCTATCAATTACAATTATGATTACACATTAATTATTATTCATTTAGTTATAAAATATGTATGATAAGGGCCTACATTATACATATGTGTTATTAGTTTTAAATCTCTTTTTCTTAACTCACTTCTCACCAACTCACTCTAATTACTCCCTTCATAAATTTCTGCACACCAAACCCCATCAATGCCTTAGACACATTTGTTTAAGTGTCCCAAGATGATCACTCTCTTCTCAAACATTCCAACTTGCCTAACTCATAATTCCCCTTCTTTAAAACCCCACCTTTTGCCTCAACTAGCCTCAATCTCAAATACATCTCAAATACACTTACCCAAGATTTTAAACACTTTAAATGCATCAAACACATCTCAAATACACTTACCCAAGTGACGAACATGTGAAGAAGTCTGATTTTGCAAAACCTCAACTCGTCACTAAGTAGGTCGCCCTTTTTTAGCCATTTTGAGTGCCTAAATCATGATATTAACATCAAACATAAGTGAAAATGGATAGTAGAGGGTTAGCACTTTCCAACAAGCCCTTATTTGCCCAAATCGGAGTTAAAACAAGAGATTTATGAGGTTTTGATGTTAGGGCTTAGAATAAAATGCGAATGGAACAATGAGGAGACAATCTTACCTTAATTCAAGTTAAAATCCAAGTTTGGAACACTCCTAGCTGTACAATTTATGGGGGTTTGATGGTGGATGAAGATTTTTAACTAAGAAAGGGGAAAGAAGAGGAAAAACATGAAGAGAGAAAGAGAAGGGAGAAAGAGAACATTTTTGGTGGGAAGGGAGAGAGGGAAGCTAAAATTTTAGGGTTTTGGTGGATGGATTTGGGCCTAAACCACTATTCCCTTTGCATATTTTCCCAAAACACGACCCACGCTCTAACCCTGACATAATATTTCTCACAATCTTAATTCTCCTCGAACTTTGCTAAATCTCCCAACGAAAATAATTCTCCACTTTTCCCCCTCTATATTTTATTAAATACTCACGAAGAATTTCGTTGTAATTTTCTAGATATTATTTAATATTTTTAATTGAATAGGAATTTTGGGGTGTTACAGTAAGAAGAGAGGGGCTAGGGTTTGTAAGAGACTCAAGAGTGATGAAAAGGGGAGATTGATAGGAAGAAACTAAATAGGAAAAATACCATTTATAGTGAATGAATATTAATTAAATGGATGCAATTTCATCATCGATGTAGGAATCAGAGCTGCGGAGGAGTCGGAGCGACCGTCGAATAGACTCGCCTAGGTTTAGAGGTAAGTGTATGGCTCTGTCACTTACTTATCCATGTTTAGTCTCTTGCATGGTTAACTAGGTCGGCTTGAGTGTGTAATTTAATGGGTAAACATGAGTTAGAAGCCTTATATTATAAAATGTTGTGTATGGAATGTGGGTATGCTTATGTAAAAAGGAATGACTGTGGTTTGCATAGTGTGCTTGATGTATAAGTGTGCTTGGATGATGTATTTAGTTATAGCTACATGTAATGAGTGCACTTTCTTTTACTTTAGTGTGTTTTCAAGATTTGTTGAAAGAATGAATGCATCAAATAAGTGTGTTTTACCTTGCTTTAAAGTGGGAAGAAAGAGTGAGAAAAAGAATGTATGAGATGTCTTGTAATGTGGCCCAAAATGTATCTTATATATATATGCTTCATGACTTTCATGCATATGAAATGATCATATAGTAACATTGACATGACAAGGTAGTTGGGTAACACTAAATGCATGAGTGTATTCATATGTGCGTGGCATGATTGTGTGTTATATGTGAATCTTATGACCATGTTTGAAAATGTGTGTTAGAATGCCTTAATGTGCATGATTTCAGTTGCTTGTTTTGGATTGCCTTAAATGGATGCACTTTTCATGGATTTTTCTTAGTTATGCAAATGAATCATTAATTAAATATAATGTGTGCTTGAGTGTGAATAATGGCTGATAGAAAGAAAAGTGTGATATAAATGTGCAGATCTATGACATATTTGCACGTGGCATACATGCATCATTGAATGAGATAGAACCATGGACTTAAAAGGCGACATGATTTATGATGAAGAAAAGAATGTACTGATAAATTTTTGGGCCAGTAGAACAACTCGAAAGAAACTAACAATGTGATACTAGGCGATCTTAAGTATATTTACTAGAGGTTAGGGAATGTCATGTGAGACTGGGCGATCCTAAGCACATTGACGTTCGGTTGGTCAACGTGTATAGCAATGGTAATGTGAGACTGGGGATCCTAAGCACATGTGCCATGGCTGGAGAGTTTCATGTGAGACTGGGTATCCTAAGAGCATCGGCACCCAATTATACAGTAAAAAGAGTAAAAGGGGTAATGTGAGACTGGGTAATCCTAAGCGCATGTAACTCGAATGATAAAGTGTCATGTGAGACTAGGAGATCCTAAGCACATCAACACAGGTTGACCAACGAGAGGAAGTGGGCAATGTGAGAATGGGTGATCCTAAGCACATTTTCCTGGATAGAGAGGTGCCATATGAGATTAAGTGATCCTAAACGTATAGGCACGAGTTGAATAACCAACATAAAAAGAGAGAGGATCCTTTGTGAGAGAAAGCATAACATTTATAAATATAAAAGTGGCATGCTCTAAACATTATGCATACGCATTTAACACATTTGGAAGGATGATTTTCATGATTGGATATTATTGTATGAGAATGTGAATGTGAGTGTTGTATTTTAAATGAGCTACATGTATGTGTGATGTGTGATTTGTGGGTTGTAAAAATGGAATGTAAATGGTATGAGAATTATGTTTACTTAATCAGTGTTCAAAATGGATTGATGGTATGATAATAGAATTGGTTGATTGGTATGTATGATCATGTTGATGGTTGAGATGTGTATATTGTGTATTGTGACTTAAATGATCTATAAGTGAGTGATATCATCGGTGCACATAATTGTGAAGTGTAATGGTATGTTGTATGAGGAGGTTGATCTTGTTTTTTAAGTGATTTATGTAAATGTGTGATATAGGTTTTGTTCTTGATAATGTGGAATGTTGATTGCTCTTAATTGTGTGTTCTTACATAGATGTGATATGATTAGGGTAGATATATTAAGATGAATGTTAAGAAGGCAAGTGTACGTGAGAAAGTAAGTTTGAGCGTGGTTAAATGGGTAGGATAGAGTTGGACAAAGTTAGCTTAATATGGGAGATAGTGATACATAGATGGATGGTGATCTTTATGATAATTGTATGATGTTGGTTGTGTTTCCTTCTTGAGTGTTGTTGTGAGCTTAATAACATTACAAGAACTTGGATTAAACACTTAGATAGTGTACCCTAGAATCTAATGAAGAGATAGAACACTTTACAAAAAATTACCGGGCGAACCCTAATAAGTGAGATAGCGGTGAGGATAAAACGAACGAGTGTATTAAATTTTATATGGATAGGTAAGTGACTAATGGGGCATATGCTTAATAAGTTTTGTACTCATGTGTGTGTGGTTGTGTTTTGTGTATTACAAATGAGGAGGCTGCCGCGTAGACCATACATACTCTACGTTATTTTGGACACTCTTGGGGACATTCGCTGTGAGGTTGGGGATATTATCCACGCTTATGGTTTTCACTAATTGACTTTTTGTAAAATTATGATTTTACATAATTTTAAAACCCACCATGTTGGGCTTTTTCCCAAGATACATCTATTTTGCTTTCATTGCATGTAGTATTGGCTATATTTCATTAATTCATTTCAAATGATGTTCGAAAGCATTTTCTATAAGTTGATACTTGCACCTAGCATTCACATTTTTGTTCATTACATTAAAAAGAGATTTTGAAAGAGAAATTTTTTAATTAAACAATGGCTAGGAAAACCAGAAAGAGGTTACTAATATAAGGAAATCAGTTTTAAATTTGAGCGTCACATAAACAGCAAAATATTCTGCTCTAAAATCTTTATAAGTTATTCCTATTTGAATATAAATACTATATGGACTAGTCATTTGGGTATATAAATTAATTTTTCATTATAAGTTATCTTTAAACCATAAGAGGTTAAATAATATGGTCTAAGACTTTCAAGGAATGTTATGCCTAACATTATTTCTGAAGTACTATTATATCCTTCATTTTATAAGTAATCTTATTGGTATGGTTTCTTGTCCAAATTTTGTAAAGGTTTCTACAGCTTCATCTATTTCATGTATTTCTCTATTAAAATTTGTATATTGATGTGTTTCATCTAGTTTATTTCTCTACAAAGTTGAACATAATTGATGGCTAATATAATTTCTATTTGAACCAGTATCTATCAAAATCATGACTGGAATAAAGGTTAATCCATCATAATATTCATTTTTATCTTATATTTTTTTGGAGTATCTTCTTTAGAAGATATTATGCTAGACGTAAGATTATATTTAATACTTAATTGTATAGTCAATGGATGATTAATTATCAATAAATGATAATCTTGGTGTTATTATATTTAAGTTAATAATGGTTTATCTTGTAAGTCTAATTCTAAGATTCTGTCTTCTATTTCCTCTATTCTAGGTAAAGTAGACATTGGTATTTGACATAAATCATTAAATAAATAAGGAAAATATATAATATCTTTTATTAAAAAACAATCTGAATGATGAGTATTGGATATAGCATATGCAATTCTATAAGTTACAGAATAAGGTCTATTTTATTTTTTAAAGAAATATTTTCTCTTAAAATCTTGTATAAGACTTAATGTTTCATTAAAATCATTATATAAGAGATGATAAGAAATCCTGGGATAAATATTAAATTTTAATTTGTCATATTGTAGATTTCCTCTAAGTATACCTAGACATGCTTCTTCTCTATTTATTATTATATTATCCATTATAGCCAATTCTATTGGAGTATCTAGTGCTTCTATAAAAGTTGATTTTATAATTATTTGTATTGCTCCAATATGTATCCATCCTAAAGTATTTCTAATTTCTGGCTTAATGTTTTGTAATTTTTCCTGTATATGTTTTTTGGTAAATAAGGCTATCATTGTAACATCCCGGAAAAATTTTCATATTAAAATGAAGTCAAATAAATGTGTGAACATCAATATATGAAGGTATATGAAATATTGATGCAAGGTTGACACGAAAGAAATCAAGAAAAATCGGAAAAAATGCTGAAAATTGAAAGTACGAACGGTGGGCACAAAAGTACACGTTGTGGGAACGACCACGTGTTCTTTCCGACCACCACGCGTACTGTGCTGATTTGGTGAAAAAAATATAAAGTGAGAAGGTTTGAAGAGGCAAGAACATTCTTGCATATTCTAAGCAAATTCTTATAGAGAAAAAAATGTAAAAGGAGGTAGAGAAAAGTGAAAGTTTAGAAAGGAAGTGATTTGATTTCGTCTTTCTAGTTATGATTCATGCTAAGTGCTAAGGTGAGATTGGTCATAGTTGATTTCAAGTTAATAGTTTGTATATGCTGAGTTTGGATGATGGTAAAGGAACTTAACTTGCTGGAAATGATGCTATTTGTGGAGAGAAATATGAACTTGATAGTTTGTCTATGTTTGGATGATTTGAGGAAGAAGAATTGATGGTAAATTGTGAAAATCTAATGGTTAAGTTAAGGTTGACAATAAGTTGATCGCTGGAATTATCAACCTTAAGAATTACATATGGTTGAATGGAAATTCTTGCTAGAACCTATTGTATTGGATGAGAACCATATGAATAATCCTTAGGGATGTGATTAAAAGAGTTATGTTTTGAATGAAGGATTGTTCATAAAGAAGAATGGTTGACTTTAAGTTTTCAAATGTTTGTTTTAATTCTTTTAAGAATGAATGTGGTAAATGAGTGTTAATGATTTGTATGTTGTGAATTACATACAAGAGAACCTTTACGAATGAGGAATGATGATTGAGCTATGTTAACTTCTAGTTTTATTGCTTATGTAGAGGTAAGTGTTCTTACGCTTACTAAATTGATTCGAAACCTTGTAAATTAGGCTTCTATATAAGTAATAATAGTTGGCCTATAATGAATTGCTGACATTGCTAGGGTTAGACGAATCAATATTGAAAATGATTCTGTCATGGATTGATTATATGTTAATTTGGTAAATGATATGAAAATGGAAAATATACGATTAAGTGTTGATATTGATATGATTAAGTGAAGCTCTTATAGTGGTTGACTTGATTTATTATGATATTATACCTGTGTGATATGTTTTTGTACAAAATGTTCTCTGTGTAAGATATTGACATGTTATCTTGTTCTATTGCTGTGTGCTATGAATGTTATTAAAGATAACATGATAAATGAGAACCTGTGTGGTATTCTTTTGCTCTGTGTGAGCTATGTTGTTTGTAAAAATATGAATGATATTCATATTGATTACATTCATACATATTGCATAAGTATGTGTGACATGAGCCTAAGTGGCAATACTATTCCTGTATGGATGAGGGCTAAGCTATGTGTGGTCCATATTTACGAGCTTATTGCAATAAGCTATGTGCTCAAGCTATATGCCATACCTCTGCTTTGTGCGATAGAGGAAAATTCCCACTGTTGTGTGCTATAGTGGGCAAAACTCGGGTACATCATGTGTGGATTTGCATTAACATTGAGATTTCATTTCATACATTCATATCTATGTCATGTTATGATATTTGTTGAATTTAGAACATGTGTAGTTCGTGATTGCTGTGTAATCTGAAATGCTGTATGCTGGATTGAATGGATTATTAATTTGTTTGATTGAGATTATCGATAGTAAGCTGTGTGCTGGATTACTTTGTATATAATTGTTGTTGTGTGCTTTTGAGTAAGTTTATGAATTATAAGAACACTGAGTGTGAGTGCTATATGCTATGGTATACTTAATATTATATAAGTATACAATGCTATATGCCAAAAAGATAATGTAGGAAATACCTGATTAAGTGTGTATCTATTACAGAAGTGAGCTGTGTGCATGTAACGCCCCGAAAATTCGTTCAATTTTAGTCGGAATAATATGTGATGGAAAAATAGTTAATTCGTGTAATTGATGCTAGAAAATGTCCAAATTTAGGTGGAAGAATGTTTATTATAAATGGCAAGTATGTACGTATAAGAGATATAGATGTTGGGAAGTCGAAAAGTAAGAAATGGTCAACCTGTGGCTAGAAACGGCCAGGGAACGACCTGGAAACCGTTTCCCATAGCCGTTCTAGGCCATTTGGGCAGCCAACAGGAGGGAACGACCAGGGAACAGCCATGAGGCCGTTTCCCAAGGCCGTTTTGAGCGTCAGAGTTGTTTAAAACACACGAGTTTCATTTTTAAAGAGCGAGAAAACATATCCTCCTTCCATCCCAAAACTAAAATCACCATTCCAACACTTCCAACCACCAAAATCTTGCTTCCACACATACGAACTCCAACATTTCGCTAAGGGAACGAATTCTACACCATCCTTAGTATTTCCTATGTTTTTATAACGAGGTAAGCTCTTGAGCCATGTGGATTTCTGAGTGAAATTAAGATTTTTGAGTAGGGTTTTGTGGGTTTGGTTGAGTGTTTATAATGATTAAGGAATGTGGGTTCATTTTGTGTGAATGTGGAGGTTTTGCGTTTTTTAGGGTTAGGAAATTGAGGGCTTTGTAGGGAATTCGAGATTTAACATGATATTTGAGTTGAACAGGGGTTTAATACGAGAAATGTGGTTTGTTTATGTGCAGGAGGTAGTACTCAATGCTCAGGACAAGGTTGGACTAGGGACTGTTTTTTCAGATTTTGAGGTAAGTGCTTTTTTACACTTACTTTAAGTGGTTAGAGATGTGTTATTGTAACAAATGGATTAATTGATGGCCTATAATGAATTGTTTGGATTGTTAGGCATATGAGAATGATTATGGACGTGTGTATTGGATTGATTGCGTGCTATTTGGGTGTAAGTTACGATTGTAATATTTTCCATTTGCTCTAGTATGATGATTTTAAGAATGGTTGATATTATGATGTGGGTGCTTAGTGTGTTTCGTATGTTCTTATGGTTTTGGGTAGGTTATAGTGAAAATACATATAAATTCTTATTTGTGGAGAATTGGTATATGGATATGAGTGAAAATTTGTATTTAGAAGGATTGAATGAGAGGAATTGTATAAGTAAAGTGGAATATCAAATGAAATCGTTTAAAGGCAAGAGCATAAACAAAATGGGATGTGTGGTATATTGATTATGCAATGAATAATGGTGGATGAATGGATGATTATAATTGGTTATGTTGTGTGAAATGGGTTGAATGTTTTGCTTGGTTTTGTATATGGGCATGTAAAGATGGCATGTTTTGTGTTAAAACGAACTAGGTAATTGCTAGTGAAGGGGTGGCCCAATGTGTATTGAAGTAGTTGGCATAGTTGAGTGTTAAAATGCTTGGTATTCTGCTTGTGCAGGTGCAAATAGCCAGGGAATGGCCAGGCTGGCCATTTTCAATTGTCGTTTTACCTATAATTTGCTGATAGAGGATTAGAACGGCCAGGAAACGGCCACTCTGGTCATTCCCCTTGGCCGTTCCCCTTATCTTATGTTTTGAAAAAGGATTGTTGTGAGTTTTTGATCTTATATGGTTTGGCTTATTGATTTAAAAGCTCAAAGTATTGTATGTTATAATGTAAAAGTGATATAAATGGTCCGACACAAATGCTATGGATATGATTGCAAAATATGGTATGTGAATTATGTGGAAATGTATGATATGAGTGTTTCTGTATGATTTGATTATTTCTGGGGCCGAGTTGGCCATATATGCTCTATGTGAATGTATAATTGTGAATTATGTTCTTGTGGACTATATTCATTTAGTTCATTATCGTATGCACGATATGAATGTTCTTGTGGACTATGTTCTGAACTCTTTTGAGTACACTTGTGAATGTTGGTGTTGCCTCAGTTTTGGTCGATTTGAGCATGTTGATTGATATTGTGGTATGACTAATTGTGGAACATTCATGTGCATATGTTTTGAGAGAATTGAGATGAATTGCATGAAGTTCCATTCATTCAATGACATTGAGTATTGTATGAGCACTTGTATGTTCATGCATTGAGAAAAGAAACAAGGGCCTCGTGGCCAAGGTGAAAAGTGCAAAAACAAGGGCCTCTTGGCTAATGCGCAAAGTGCAAAAACAACGGCCTCGTGGCCAAAGCACGACATGAGAGTGAAGTCTCTCTTGATTTGAGACAGCAGAGATCGAGTGAAGTCTCTCTCTGACTGTGTTTGAGGCTCCGGAGCATAGTATTTGTGTGTGGAAATGCATTAGCATTTAATCCTCATTCACTTTCCATACATGACATTGAATTGCACAGAAGATGAATGCATATGATATGGTTATGATATGAATTGACTTGGGATCGAACATATGTGAGTTAATTTAGTTATGTGGATTGTGATATATATGGTATGCTTATGAATTGTTGTGAATCGTGACTAGTGACTTATGATTGGATGATATGGACTCGTGTATGAGTTCTGAATGGTTTACACTTTGAATCAGAAATGAATGTTATTGTATGAATGAATAGTCTTGTATGGTTGTCGGTTAATTGTATGCATTGTATGATCTAAATGGATTGGTATGATGTGTGATGGTTAGGACATGAACCTACTGTGATTGCGGTAATGTGTTTTGATTTGGTCATGTGAAAGGTGTTTAAATTGTATGGTTATGAGGAGTGGTAATATGTTTATGAATTGAGACTAATATTGAGGCTGTTGTATGTACGTATATGTAAAGTGATATAAGTTATAAGGGTCGAATGTGAAATGCTAGGTTTGATTGTGTTGCGAATATTATGAATATAATAATGAACTAAATGAATATATGTATGTGTGTTAATAACATGTTGAATGGTTGTTGGATTCTATTGATGCTTATGATTGTTGTGACAAGGCTTTAGGGCACCATTAGGGAGGATAGGTCGGGATGACCAAGGACTCCTCTGTACCCCAGCATGTAGTGACAGTAAGGGACAACCTTACTGAGTATTAGAAATACTCACCTGTGTTTTGCTGGATTTTGTGCAGAGTGACAGGTATCAGGGACAGGAGTACTTGATCGGCGAGGCTAGCAGTGCGATACTGATGGTCGGGCTTCTAGTTGTTGGATTTGTGCATGATTGTGCATCTATATATACTTTAGTATAGATGAGATTGATAAAGTTTTCATAACAAATTATTTCCACATCTTTTGCATTTCTAAACTAATGTTTATATATAACTCGTATTTTATGTTTAGACAAATTATGTTTTCATTTTATCTCTCATACGACTTGTGCTTAAAAAAATAGTGCTAAAAATGGTATTTATTCATAAATGAAGTTTGTAAAAATTGACGTCACATTTAATGGTATCAGAGCAGGGATCAGATTCCCTGCGGACTGTGCCAGAAAAATGTTTTTGTTTGCATTATTTTGTGTGCAAATAAGGTTTTGAGAAAATAGTGATTTCTAAAAGTTGGAGCTGGTCGACCATGTATCGCACGAGGCCGCCGAGTCCCGAGGTTTGTATCGTATTGAGCCTGCTTATGAATTGGGTTGTTTGTTAGATGATAAGTTATTTATATGCAACTGATGTTGATATTGGTTGATCTTTGAATGAATTGTGCTATGAGGTTGCATAACGATAGTTTGATTTAAAATGCTAAGTATGAAGTGCTAGTATGAAACGACTGTATGAAATGATAGTTTGATAAAAATGTTAAGTATGATAGTATGCTAGTATACTTACAAGTTGTGATTAATTTAAGAAATGAATAAGTATACATGTAAATGTGTTGTGATAGACAAATGCAGGTTGTATTTGAGATATTGAAATGTTGTATAGTGTGATGTATGTGTAGGTAAGTATATTACAAAAGGGTTGAGTTGAAGATGATGTGAAAATGTCAGTATACACATAAACTATACACTTAGAAGATAATATATTAAGTATAAACAATTGGTTAAGCATATATGCATCTTGATTACATAGTAGTTCACATGAATTAATCGAATGGTTTATGAAAAACTATGAAGTGCAAACATATATGCTTTGTTGATCGATTAATCTGTTTAAATGTTAAGGTGGTTTAGGCTTATATGTGCCATGACTTGATTATATTGTTAAAAAGTATAAATGTGGATTTATGGCTTAAATGGGTGATTGTGCTTCTTTGTTAAATTAGTGGAAGGGTGACACATAGTTATGTGTAGGGACTAAAGTATATGATTAATTTTATGATTGTAAAATGAATGTTGGTATGAGCTTATTTAAGGAATGTTGGTATAAGAGGTTTGAATAAAGGTTTTGATCATGAAAGAATGCTTGCTGAATATATTTGTTAGGAAAGAATGAGACATGTATGTTATGGGACTTAAGTTATACTGAGGTTGAACTAATAAGTGAAGTGGTAAATGAAAGAAATTGACGGTCTGAGTGACCGATTAAGTATTGAGTGAGCGAGGGGTTAGAGTGAGCCGAGAACTCAAAGAGTATAATTATCCATTAGGAAAAGAACAGTAGTATATACGGAAGAGGTAACCAAAGGAATATAAACTCGAGATGTTATTGAGGATATTGGGAAATTATAGAAAAGTATGATTGGTGACCCGATTATAGAGTGTGATTTTTGAGGTTGCTACCACCGTTCTTTCGCTTGAAGGTGTTGGCAGAGTAGTATCTTGTATAAGGAAATACATTCTTTGACTTCCTACATATTTTTCTTGACCAACGGTAAGGTATTACTTGCATTTCTCGAAAAAGTTTTGCATTGTGCATTCCTTCCTTTTGAGAGTTACCTGATAGATGAAAGGCCGCGAGCATATATATATATATATATATATATATATATATATATATATATATATATATATATATATAAATATAGAGAGTTAGACGAGAGAATATAGAGAAAACAAAATGGATTAGATATAATAATGAAG
>CANYCX011254741.1:0-10775 GCA_948193385.1 Breynia disticha f. nivosa
AATTCCCACAATACTTATACCAAGGTATCCTTAACACATTCTAACATTATTGTTTATGAATTGATCATGACTTAGCATTAGATTAAACTTTGTTCTAACATTTATACATACCTCGTATTGTCTTTCATAATTCCATTCAAACTAAAAATATTCGTTTCTTTTAAATTTCAACTGTATTCGTGATTCTTTGTTCAATTTGAAATAGACGAATTTTTGGGGCGTTACAGTGTGCTTCCTATCGTCAATTCTAGACACCTAAAACGCGATTTAACACCAAAAATGGTTACTGCAAGGTAGTATACATATTAGGCTTTCTAACGAGCTATCATTTGCTCAAATCGGAGCTCAAACGAAAGAGATATGTGGTCGGAAAACTAGGGTTAGGTAGAATTTCGGGATTAACAAGAATAAAGTAGGAGTTACCGAGATTCAATTACTGACTGATTTCGGACCTCCCGAACAGTAGGTTTTCGTGAGTAATGATAGTGATGAAAGGTTTGAGTTAAGTAGGAAGAGTATGGAGGGAGAGAACATATGTATGTAGTGAAGGAAGAAGAGGATGGTTTTTAAAGGTTAAGTAATTTGGACGATTTTGCCCTTTTTGGGGATTGGTCCACTATTTACTTCGTAATCCTCTTTTTTGCTCGGTCAAAAACTAATCCTGATTCCTATTCCCTTTATCTTATAAGCTCATACGTAAATTTCCACTCTCCTTCCGCAGAATATTTTATTAAATTTTGCGAAAAAATTATTTGTATTTTTCTTACGTATTATAATTTAAATTTTAATTAAATGAGAAATTGAGGGCATTACAGTTGTTATTAAAGTTTGGTCAGTTCACGATTGATTAACTTGATAATTAGATCTAATGGGGTATGATTATGCGGCAATAATAAGAGAAAGTAATTTCAACTAAATTTTTAATTCACATTAGTGATTTTTTTTATAAAAATCTCATTTTAATGATTTTATTGAAAAAAATCGGACATTTTAATGACTTTTTGTATATAATTAACTCACAGAGCATGTGCAAAAGAGAGAATCCGCAAAGTCCTAATCCCATCTCCAAAGCCAACACTCAATCTCAATTCCCAAACTACCAATAAACAAAACAAAAATAAAACAAAAAAGTTGCATTCTTTCTTTATTCGAGCCTGAAAACACACACAACAGAAAAAACCAAGAGCAACAATCGAAGCAATTAACCCATCAAGAAAATGGTGAAAGAAGTGTAAGCCACCAAATAAATTTGCAATCTTTTGAAGAAAATGAGTAGAGACGACGATGACCCA
The DNA here is from genome assembly GCA_948193385.1 of Breynia disticha f. nivosa. NCBI lineage: Eukaryota > Viridiplantae > Streptophyta > Magnoliopsida > Malpighiales > Phyllanthaceae > Breynia > Breynia disticha. The sequence continues at coordinate 1,293 of CANYCX011254741.1, forward strand.
GGAGAAAATGGAAGTAAAAGGTCCAAAGTGAGTAATTTTCGGAGGGATTTCATGGCAGGTGCAGTGTTGGGAAGCGTTGTTCACACAATAGTTGCACCAATTGAAAGAGCTAAACTTTTGCTTCAAACCCAAAATAGTAACTTTGCTATTGTTGGGTCTGGACGTACAAAATTCAAAGGAATGCTTGATTGTATTATCCGTACAGTTAAAGACGAGGGTATTCTTTCTCTTTGGAGAGGCAATGGGAGTAGTGTTATTCGCTATTATCCTTCCGTCGCTTTGAATTTCTCTCTTAAGGTTTTTATTTCATTTATATTCGTAATGCCTTATCATTTTCCTGCTAAATTTCTAGTCTTTAATGTTTTCATGTGTAGGGTTTAAGTCAAGAAACTTAGTTATGAGTTTTCTGGAATTGGGTTTATGTGAATTTCTTGGTATGATAGTGATTATGTGTTGGATATCGTTGTTGGCGATTACTTAATAATGACCGTGTTCGTAGACAAGCATTATCTTTATATTCACTAGTTCCCATTGTGTTTCTTTGTGTCTATCATGTTTCTTTTAATCACATTTGCCATTGGTCGATGAGTGTCTCTTACATTTTCTGCAATTTACAAGATTCCTCGTCATACTTTCTAGATTTTCTGCGGATTAACTTTTAGCTTATGGAATTTTTGGAATCCCTCTTAAATTTTATGTAAGGGTTCTACCTGTAGAATAATCAAATTTTTTCATACATCAGCTCCCATGATAGTTCAAGCGAATAATTGTCTTGTTTTTGGTGTCCATCAGCCGAGTTATTCATGATTGGATGATAGTTATCTGTGGCTGGGTGATAGACAACCATATAGAAACTTGAATTTTTATGGAGGAAAATTTGAGGTGTCAGAGTAAAAAACTATGCATATGTTAATCTTATTGAAGATTTTAGCTGAATAAAGGATACAATGGTTGCATTAGTTTGATTAATAGAATTGCCAGGCCAGCGAATTTATGGTAGACCTTTGTTTTTTATTGGTAGAATTAGAAATGTCCAGATTCACCTGGTCAAATTTCTGTTGTCTAAAAATTAGTCGCTCACTGTCATGAAATGCAATAATAAGGCTCTAAACTTGTTGATTGCTCAGTGGCATGCATCAGTGAACACATTATGCAAGTAAAAGGCATCCATTGTTCAGTGGAATTTTTGTTTTATCAAATTTTTATAAAGATTTCAAACAGTGTTATTAAGACGCTGAGGTGAGGCGGGGCGAGGTTATGCCCCAGCGCCTCCCCACACACCAGGCAAAGCTCCTTTAAATTGGTGGTGCCTAGGCGAGCACCTCTCTTGAGACATAAGGCGCCAATAAGGCGAGCCTCTGTTAAAAAGTTTGAAAAATGTGTTTTTTAAAAAACAAAGAAGCAAGTTTATTTAGAGATCATTATATAAGAATAAAAGAGTACTTTTACGAAGATAAATAATAAGAAAACTGTAGAGTTAAAGTTAAAATACAACTCAAACTCTGATGCTTTTTGTAAAAAGAAAAAACTCTAGTTGCTTCGAAAGTGGTTTCACCTTCACATAGAGGAGAATAGGAAATACAAACTTGGTAAGATGAACTTGAGAGTTATATTTCTAATGAAAGAGAACAAGTTAACTTAAATGAGGAGAATGACGTTAAAGATAGATGATATTCAGACTTTTGGCTAAGAGATAATAATTCTATTTAGTAATTAGAAAACATGAGCTGAGTTTGAGTTGTTTCAGGGAGAAAAAACTATAATTTTGCACCAATTTGATACATTGCTTTGATTGTTAAGTTGATTTTATATGATTATGTTTTCTCTATGACATTGAAAATCTTTCATATATATAGTATTTGTATAGTATTTATATAGTATATATTTGTTTGTTCAAAAATAATTATTATTGCTTCATTGCTCGGGCAAGCGCCTAGTGTGGCGCCTCTAGCCTCTGGCAATTGAAGGGCCTTTTGCCTTTGATTACACTGCTTTCAAATGAATTTTGAGCGGCCTGCAATGTCATTTAGATCTAGAATTTTGGCAGCAAAAAAGAGTTTGCTCAAATGCAACATTTGAGTTGTGAGAAATTTACAGAAAGTTTCACCAGAGGAAACATGTAGAAAGTGCGCTGTAATATGATTATAAAGAATAATGAAGGATATGAGTGTCACTTTCAAGTTGGAATTCAAGTGTTTTCCGCCCTTGCAAGAATAAGTTTTCTACTTTCAAAGTGATCTTACCTGTTGCACTGAGATTGCTCAAACTAAATGGACATAATCTCAGTTTGAATATAAGTTTTCTACTTGCATAAGGTGCTGTTTTATTGTTTGAGGGGAATAATCTTGTGAAATGGGATTTTCTGATATCAGAAAACCTATTCTGTATCCATTAACTCTAAATCAGATGGAAAAATTTCATCTATACCATAGTTGTCAGAGGCAATAAGCGCGCTGAAGCGCCAAACCTATTTTGGGCTTAAGCGCAAAGAGCGCGCTTCATGACTTTAAAAGATAAAATATATAACAAATCAATAAACAAACAATATAATTAACATAATTAAAATAAAATTATTCAAATCAATATTCATAAATAAAATATGAAAGTAAATAAAAATACTATGAAATTCTCAAAATCAATATCTATAAATTATTAAATACAAAATAAAAAATACTAAATACTTCATGTAAACTATAATACTAGATTAATCTGATTCTATGCGATTAATCAACCAAATCATACTCTTCATCAATCAAATCAATGTCTTCATCATTAAAATTATATTCTTCTTTTTCATCTCTAATGAGTGTAACATTGCTACTTTTAGTATGAAAAGGTAATTTTTTGTTTGTAACACTATATTTAGGGACACTAGATGAGATTTCAACAATATTTTTTCCTTTAAGCTTAGACAATCTAGTTGTATAAGTATTATCTTCTACTAAAGCTTAGTCAAAGTTGAGCTTTTTCAGTACTTTAGGGCTTTGGGCTTGTGAGCTTTTTCTATTGAAGCGCGACCTTCATAAACATTACGAGCTTTTTATTCCAAAAAGCACCGAACCTCGAGCTTTAGAGCTTCTAAGCTTTAAGCGAGCCTGAGGCGCACTTTTGACAACTATATATGATGTTTTCTTTAAGACGGATGATACCTCTGTTACCTCAGTGGATGGAAAGGCGTCTGTTGGAATAGTGTTTCCTTGTTACTGGCTATTTCAATGTGTTCCAATGTCTTTTCCTTAAGTAGAAAATCAGTGACAACATTTGGTAATGTGAAAGCCCATGATACTCACCTGATTTGAATAAATTAGTTTTGAAAAAGATAGTTTTTATTGTGAATTAAGTGACGACAATGCTTGTTTCTGTAAAAGCTGATGTTTCATTCAAAATGTGAAGCTGTGTGCGTGTTTTAAATTATGTTCTGATTAGCCTAGCTGTGCTTATAACCATCTTTTTTTTTTGTAGGACTTCTACAGAAACATATTGAGAAATGGTTCCCATCACAATATTGATTCTCTCTCTGGTGCACCTGCCAACTTTATTGCTGGGGCCGCTGCTGGTTGTACAACGCTAATCTTGATCTACCCACTTGATATTGCACACACTCGTCTTGCTGCTGATATTGGAAGAACTGATGTTCGCCAATTCAGAGGAATCTACCATTTCCTAAGTACTATACGCAAGAAAGATGGTGTCCGAGGAATTTACAGAGGCCTTCCTGCTTCTCTGCATGGTATGATTGTTCACCGAGGAATATATTTTGGGGGATTTGATACAGTTAAGGAGATGTTATCCGAGGAAGCAAAGCCTGAACTGGCTTTGTGGAAACGATGGGGGGTTGCTCAGGCAGTCACAACTAGTGCCGGTTTGTTATCATATCCATTAGATACAGTTCGCAGGCGGATGATGATGCAGTCTGGCTTGGAACAACCAATGTACGGCAACACTCTTGACTGCTGGAAGAAAATTTACAGAACGGAAGGCGTGGCTTCATTTTATCGTGGAGCACTGTCGAATATGTTCAGAAGCACTGGTGCTGCTGCCATTTTGGTTTTGTACGACGAGATCAAGAAGTTCATGAGTTGGGGTGGGTTTTAGGCGCTCAAGAAAGTAAATTTTGTTAGAATTTGTCAGAACAAGAAGATTACGGTAGAAAGCAGATGAGTATAGAATGGAAAACGATTTTCTTACAACGAAATGCTAACTTTAGCACAACACACACACACCAGTTTACATTCTTTAGACATGTTACTCTGGCAGGATCTGCCAATTCAACTCCTGATATTTTTGGTTAAGAAATAAATTCGACGGAGATTGTTGCGTTATATTTTTGTTACTGCAGATATATTTTCAATACATTATGGATTGGAATACATTATGGACTCAAAAGAGCAAATAACTTCTTGATAAAATCTTATTATATATTTCTTTTATGCATAACTGGTGAAGATGATCTCATCATGTCGGCACAATGAGATAGTGTGTACATGGTTGCACAAGACAATAACCAGAACAATGCAATGAGTATGCCAATAGCCCCATAAAATACACGACATAGGTTATGTCGAGTTTTAGAGGGTTTAAATTTAATTCATTTAAAATTTTATAAGTACGAGCTCGAGCCGAGCTTTTTGTTGAGCTCTAAATTTTAAACTTGGTTCACTTAAATATTGCGAGCTAATGAGTCTGTTAACGAGATTTTTCGAGCTTAACTAAACAAATATAAAAGTTGATAAACACTCTTTCATAAATAATTTTAGGCTATGAATGATATAATTTTGGCGTGTATTCCGAGTGTTTATAATTTAAAACAGTTTATTTATCTTTTGTTTGATTATTTGTAGGTTAAGTAATGACTCTGTATGACTTTTGGATAAAAATTAGGATGAAACAAATTAAAACAGGACGAAACCAGACAAGCTAGAGCACTACACAGGCAAGCCATGTAGTACACGGTCAAAAGCCAGCCATCATACACAAACACGGGTGTCCCAAAAAGACTACACGAGTAGAGCTCTTATTACACGGACCAAGAGGAAAAAACACACGGACGGTACTGTCCGTGTACTTGGCTGTTTCTGCGACTGCCTTGGTAATTTCACACGTGAAAGCAAGGGAGTATAAAAGGGTTTAAAACATAACCACGCAGCCACCATCACTCATAGCCACCATCACACCATCACTCATTTCTCTCTCGCATACACTCACCAATCCATCAATTTTGAGAGAGAGGTCAGTTTTTTAAAGGACAATATAGGCAAAGAACACGATTAGGGACGAAGAGCAGAGAAGTTTAAGGAACAAACGGGTCATCTATAGGAGAATCGTCATGGTTTTCTTTACAGTTAACCCGTTATTTTCTATCTGTTCTGCTATTTTTCTATTAATTATGAGTTAAATTTCTTAGCACTTAAGTTGAGATGAACTATTACTTGTCTAATTAGATTTTAGATTTTAGTTTTATTGTTGAGTTGTTTGTTGACTGAGATTTAATTATGAATTATTTTGTCATTGTTGATTGCTTAAACGCGTGTTTGTAATTAACATATTGATTCGTATAGTGCTAATCGAGAGATTGAATATACGATAGATCACTCATAATTAAAAGAAGTTGCATGCAAATCTAGAGATAGATCGACATAAATTTTTCAAATTAAGGTCAAACTTAATAGAGTAATTCAAAGAACACTAATGCAGTGTTAATTAATTTAGCTTAGAAAGAGATTTTAGGTAAAACTAGTTAATATTAGAAGTTAATTACCCCGAGAGAGATTAATATACTTTAGGAATCGTTACGGTCTAGTCACAAACACAAGAATAATTCTAATTGCAATTGACAGTTAAACAACTTTAGAGATTCAATATCAAAGTGTTGCCTTTAGTTATTGCTTTTATCTCTCAGCATATTATTTTATTAATTTAATTGTTTATTTTTAATTGTTTGTCTCTTTTAGGGATGACAACAAACGTCGTCCTTTTCTAACTGCGAAAGCGTGAACGGAGTTTGAAAAAATAAAACGCGAGTGTGCCAAGATTTTTAATGTTATTCCAAACAGAAAATAAATAAAATGCACAAAAATTTGAAATTAATCAAACAATTGACAAAATGAGAAAATTATGACGATCTCTTCCCAATGGTCCTTGACTAAATGAATGCAAAATCATCAAATCGACAATAAATAAATAACAAGAAACTGAATATAACAGTGCTAGAAAATAAAAGTAAGACAAAAGCTGTGAAAATACTGAAACTAAGAGCAAAGTTGCTGCCAGAGGTTGATGATGAGTAATTCTTCTTGATGCCATTTAATTCCTCGTATTTATAGAGCTTTTGACAGGAATTATCTTCCTTTGACAGCAAAATACTTTCCTTTGGCGGCCACCAAATATTCTGTTAGAAAGCAAATATTCTTCTTAATTGATTCTGTCAAATATTCTTTGACTTGTCTTATTTCCTTAATCCTTGTAAGGCTTTTGTGAAACCTGGACTTAAAACATATTTGGGCTCTCGCTTAAATCGATCAATTGGCGTGAATTATTTTCAGGTCCAAACATTAATTTATTTTCATTCCATTTGGTAGGCTAAATAATAATTAATACTAAGTAGCTAGCAATCTGTCTCTGTGGGATCGACACATTGGACTTTTAAAGCCAATTACTACACCTATATGTACACTTGCCTGTTTGTAACGTAGAGTAGACGACCATCAAAAGTATATTTACTTTTACGGTGAGAGAGCGACAACGACAAGCAGTGCATGGAGTTGATATTGTAATTTAAATACTATAATTAGTAATGACTCAAAATTCAAATTTTAGGTTAATTCACCTCGAACAAATTAAGATATTTGATATTAGATTTTTTTTTTCAAATAAAAATTTATAGTTGTTGTTGTGTGTATTCACCTAAAACAAATTAACATATTGTTCATAGATTCATTTTGTATACATTTTTATAGCCATAAAAATTACCTACTATACAAATGCATATCCAAATTTGACAAAAATGTATATCGTTGTACATTTTATGAGTTTGTTCACGAGTCCAAAACAAGGCTCTTACGAGTATATTCACAAGCTTACGATTTGAGTACCTAAGTGTTCAAACTTAGCTCGTTTATTTAAACGAGTTTGAAATTTTGTTCAAGTTCGATGCATTTATTAACAAGTCCAGTCATGAACGAGCTCTAAACGAGCCAAACATCAAACCATTCACGAATAGCTTGGCTCATTTATAGCATTAGATGCCATTACCAATCAAATTTCAAGTATGGTGTCTACTCAAGGACCAAGTCAAGGGACGATGATTGTGGACTCGGGGTTGCATCTAGCGGTATTATTACGATGGGAACTTATGGTGGAGCTCGAACGGAGAGTCGACTAGATAACATATAAGATAAGTAGCTATGTTGTTAGTTTTTCGTCACTCTAAACTTTTACTATTTTCTAATTTCTTATTTGGAGCTAACTAATTGAAAAATAAATAAGTAAATTGTAAACAATAACAATGAATTAACGTCTATCTTCTCTAGGGCTCTTCTTTGAATATTTCATGCCAAGAAAAGAGTCCATAACATCACTGTCCTTCTCCAAAGTAAGCTTGCACTCAAGCTCAAAAGTTAGATAGAGTGCAAAACTCTACAAGATTTTACCATGTAGCATCGTCTTCAGTTTAATCCCCCCAATGAACAAGAATTTTACAATGTCCCCTATTAAGTTGTGAATGCAACACTTAAGAAGGAGCTAGTATAACCTGACCATCCTGTAAAGGAGACACAACTGGTGTTATAGTTGGAGGATCTCTAGTGAATTTCTTAAGTAAGGAAACATGAAATGCATTGTGATATTTAGCTTCTTCTGGCAAACACAGTTGATAAGCTATTGTTCTTACCTTTCCTATTGTGACACCCAAATTCGACTACCACCTATGTTATTATATCAATCCTTTCGAGATGATAATCGGATTCAGACATCATAATATTTACAATTAATAATTTGAAATACATATTTAGGAAATATACATTCATTGCTTAAAATAAACTTTACAATGTTTGAGGAGGAGTGTTCCAAAAAGTAAAGAGATACAAAGTCGTTAGGGTTATAAAAGAAAAGGGACCTACAAGAGTCCATTTCAATCATAACCTTACAAAAAAATGCAGTTATGCACTTTCATATTCAATACAAAACTTTTTGTATGATAAATACAAAAAAAAGCCATAGTGCACACCCCACGTCGATCCTTTTGTTCCTGTGAAGATGAGCCGAAAACAAGCAACAAAATCTACACCTTCATGTCCAAAATGTCCCTCGAGTCCCTGCCCACACAACCTGCATAAAACGCAGTGAGTCACGAGACTCTGTAAACAACACTTACCGAAATGGAGAATATTCCCCATTTTCATTTAAACGTATATATTCAATTCTTACTAAGCACAACATCACAATCAATTTCACATCATCTCATTTAAAGATCACATTTCAATCAGGCACTCAAATTCATATAGTTTCAAACTATATTCCATATATAAGCTTCTTCAAAAGACAAAAAATCAGAGATTCATGCTGATCAACCCGACGCTAAGTGCAGTGGTAAACAACAAAGCGTTGTTGCTGCCACACCGCATAGTTTCAGTGCAAATAGACGTGTGGTCGTGGATAAAGTACGCGTGCTCCCAACGACTGCGCGTACTTAGCTGCCACCACGTGCAGATCTCTGGTTTCCCGCATAATACTCACAAATCACCCAACACCATTTTACCAACTCTTCCTAACACAATTCATCACCTCAAAACACCCATCAACTAACCTATTCCATTTTTATCAACACAATAATCACATGCAAACAGCCTATAATTAAATAACCATAAACGAACACACCATCCCATTGTATCAATAATCAATTTCAAGCACATTCATCTACAATTTCCCACAAGAACACATCAATGTTACACTCATTATTCATATGGCATGTTTCCACACATTCATAAATCATACCATAATTCAAACCACCATAGGTTTATCATTCTCCTAATCTAACACTTATGGCATCAATTTCCTCATTTAAACAATCAATTTAACCATTCAAACACATTCTCAGGTATTCATGTGAAATGCGACATAATGAATGTGAATGCATAACCTCTAATGCATTTCGATGTGATCACTCATGATCTCAGACTTAAGTTTCAAGTTACGCCCTTTCTTGGCAACTTCTTTTGACGTTTGCAAACGGGCCTCGTCGGACGGGAGTATGTGGTTATAAAGTATTATAGACCATAGATTTTACGCCCTTACTTGGCCTAAAAATCGCCCTTACTTAGCCTGGCACACCCAAACACTATTAACTGTACCGAGACTTCCAACGTGCCACAATATAGTATGTGATATATACTAACCGCAATTACGCTCCCAAGAGCCATAACCACTCCCTCAATTCCATTGCTCACTATGAGCTATCACTTACTTTCATTTTTGCTTCCTAAAACC
>CANYCX011254914.1:0-12246 GCA_948193385.1 Breynia disticha f. nivosa
TTTTCAACTAAATTAACACTCATTTACATTAATTCTAACATCACCCACAATCATTCACATAATTAAATTCGTTATCTTTTATGTTCTAAACCTTAACATATTTCTCTCGTTTTGGGCTAAACAGATTTTCGGGGCGTTACAACTAACCATATTATCCGAGTGATGTGGTAGAAATTTGTATGAAATAAATACAAATATATGTGTTGAGACGTATATTAAAGATTTTATTAATTGTATAAATATATCCAAAAAAATTAATAAATGTATTTGCAATATTAAAAAAATAAATCAATATTAAATAAAAGATTATTTATTAAATATATTGTTACTACAAATTTAAAAAAAAATCTTTACAATAATCATAGTCTTTTTTCATTCAACAAATTTATTATGATTTTCTTTAAAGATAGTAATAATCTTTGTATTTATTTATAATTTGACTAAATTATTAAGAATAGATTTAATATTTTAAAGTTTAGTTTTTATACACAAATATTTTATAATTTACAAAAATGAAAAAAAAACATAAATGAGACATTAAAATTGAGAATATAAAATTTTAAAGAATAATATTAAAATTGTAATGACATGTAATTGTTACATCAAAATGTAGAATTTTATTAAATAAAAAAATTAAAAGACTTATAAAAAATATCTAAAAAACTTATCTAATTAAAATAAATTACAAATATTCTTCAACATAAAATTGATTGATCAAGAAATAAGTCGTTATTCAATGTTTATTTTGATATATTTAAATAAACAATTGAAGTTTGGATAAATATTTTTTTAACTTTTTTAACAATATGATTTAAGAAAACATGATGATAAAAAAATAGGTGATGAATAATTTTTATTTAAAAAATATTTTGAAGAGAGCAAAAAAAACATGTTATGATGCTCGTTAAAACAAAAAGTGTCCCATTTTGTTAACCTTAGAATTAGAATTAGGATTTCAAATCATGAATTTAATTTTGATATGAATTCTTATTCTATAGAGATTGAATTGTATGCAACAATAATTTTGTAGGTTTTATCTTGTGATTTATTTTTAATATATTCAAAAATCATTATTAAGAATTATTTTCCTTCTAAATCTATTATGTTGCATGTAATTCAAAAATATTATTTGTTTAATTTATCACACATGTCAATAATTTGTTTATCTGAGTGTTAAAATTTCCTCTACCTCCTTCCTATACTTATTTAGTTATTTACAATTTTAACATTTTATTTCCTTTCTTTCCATTAAAAACAGCAAAATATCACTCTGCCTTCCATTATTTTTCTTACTTTTACCTAAAATGAAACGAAAAGGAAAAGTTTATCATATTTTGCAACCCAAAAAGTTGACATATAAAAAGGTTTAAGTTGCAATATTCGTCTGTGGAATAATCAAACATAGAAAGCGAGCAGATTCACAGCCTGCATATATATGTTAGACTGATGCAGTATCAGAGTCATTAACAAAAAAGAAACAACTGGTCTCGCAAAAGAGTCGCATCCTCTTAAAGCAAGAAAGTACTACTCTGATATGTTCAACATTTCCCAAATGTCTCACGAAGTCCTTCAAACTCATAGGAGCACCTTGTTTTGTTATACTCCGCTTGAGCATTAACAGACTCACTGATGCAGACAATGCCAGAAAAAAAATGTTAGAAGATCAAAACTATACTAGTAACAAAAATGAAAATGCCTAAATTAAGCTTTACTAAAGTTCTTGGCAAAAGGGAAAACATCACTAGTCAGCAGATTCAAGCTACTTGTCTTCTTCATCCAACTTCTAGGCAACGAAGAATGAATCTGTGGCTTCACCGAAATCCTGTGAACATCATCAGAAAGTCATAAACGAAACTCAAGTACGTGAAATATAATAGAGAGTCGCCTTACTTCCAACAACTTCCATGCCACACCTTTCCTGTAGCATCAAGTAAAGGACGACATCCTTCCTTCAACTTGGCCCAGCACAAGCTTCTATTGGAATATAAAGTTGCATCATTAGAATCCAAATTGATACACTGCAAGTTCAGTTACAAAATGAAGTCAAGAAAGACAACAACAAAGGGAAATTCTGTGTGAATAATAAGGGAAAAATATGCAAAACTATCATATTTTAGCGTATTTTGTCCTTACCAAGGGCGGGATATACAAAAATTTTCATATTTTTCCCTCATAGGGGTGGAATACGCTGGGTGTTACATATCCAGCACATATAGAGGGCGAAAAAGCTCCTTTTCACTCTATATCGGTAAAAAACTTTACATTTTCCCTTATTTGATAAATTTTTTGAAAACATTATTTTGTTAAATTACCCCTATATACGAGGCAATTTTTATTTCTATTGATAAATGGTGTCGGTGTATACGAGGCAAGGTGGGATGGTCCGAAATCATAGGGCCATCAAGGATCCTGGTTTTCTTGAGGTGATGACGATTAGAGAAGCCTTGAGTTTAGTTAAGGAAAGGAAGTTGTCTAAAGTGGTAATCGAATTTGACTATGCCATTGTAGTTGAAGCCACTAAAAAAAAGAAACCACTCTCGCTCCATGTAAAAGCATGAGATTGTAGAATGAAAAAAGGTGTTCTTATTGTGTGGCTTAGTGGACAAGATGGAGTAGTTGATTGGTTTATTTAGAGACTAACAATCAAAATTTTGTTACAGTTGTTATTTTGTTATTTTACGTAACTGACCCTATAGAAAAATAAAAAAAGGGATCAGATGAGGTAACTACTATAAATACATATCATTTGTAAAAAATATTAGTCGAATAAATGATCATTTGATTCCACCAAACACTCTTTATTTTACTTCTAAAACGGTATCAGAGTAAGTCATCAGTTCATTTCTTTGAGTTTGCTAGATCCATGGGATCGACATCTCGTATTCAACCTTTAGATGATCTGCATTCATCGTACTATTTGCATCAAAGCGATAATCATGCATCGGTTGCCATAACACCTGAGTTAACTAATCTGAATTATGCTTCATAGAGTCATGCATTTCAGCTGGCTTTGTCAATAAAAAATAAATTAGGATTTATCGATGGATCAATTCCTGCTCCATCGAGGGATGATTTGTTGTTTCTGGCATGGACAAGATATCATTTGCTACAGCATCAGATAGGATATCATCATTTACAGGTGGGATAGTTGCATCAAATAAAGAGTCATCACTTGCCAGGAATTTGTCCCTAGTGTTTAAAGAATGCACAGTGTTTTCACCTCCAAATAAGGGCATAAACATTGGTCCCTCAGTAGATTTAGAGCCAGCATAAGGAAACACATGTTCATAAAATCGTACATCTTTAGAAGTAAACACTTTATGATGTTCCAAATCATACAGTTTGTATGAATTTTGTCCAGTAACATATTCGAGGAAAATTGTTTTGGTTTCTCTAGGTCCAAACTTGTCATATTGAAGTTTAGTAATGGTTGAATAGGCCAAACATCTGAAAACCTTTAACCTTGCTCAATCAAGAGGTTTATTATGGAGCAGTTCATAAGGGGATTTCCAATCAAGAATTCTTGAAGGGAGTCTATTAATGATGTATGGTGTCATTAGGATACTATCCCCCAAAAATTTTGTAGGTAGGTGTGAGTTAAACATCAAGGCTTGAGCAATACAAAGTAAGTGTCTATGTTTTCTCTCGTCTACCCCATTTTGTTGTGGGGTGTATACACTGGCTCTCTAATGTATAATTCCTAGTGTATGGAAAAATTGTTCTGTGGAATCATTTAGAAATTCATTCCCATTATCTGATCTAATGATCTTAACAATATGCTCAAACTGATTTTTCACCATTTGAATGAAAATTTGGATGATATTTGGAACATCACTCTTGTGTTTCACCAAGTAAGCCCATAAGGACCTAGTATGGTCATCTACAATGGTCAATATGTATCAGGCTCCAAAATATGTTTGAGTGTGATAGGGTCCCCAAAAGTCTATGTGTATAATTTGAAATGGGTTTAGAGAAGTGTGAGTTCTAAGTTAAAATGGTAGTCTTGATTATTTTGATTTATCACATACATCACATGGTAAAGAAGTAGAAGATGTGCAAGTTTTGTTAATATGTGTCAAGGTTTCATCAAGTAGGTGCCCAAGTCAAGCATACCACAACAAAAAATCAGTAGTCATAATCAAAAGAGGATGAACAATATTTACAATGGAAGATGGAGGAGTAAGAGATGTGGGCACCTCTCTAGTATATTCAAGAAAATCATAGTAATACAAATTACCTATAGCAGTGTCAGTTCCTATGATATTCTTAGTCCAAAGGTCCTGCATATGGCAAACAATAGGAAGGAATATAAGTTTAATGTTTAGTTGTTTGACTAATTGTGGTACTAAAATTAGGTTGTGTTTAAAAGTCATTGTGTAAAGAGTGTTATGTAAGATTAGATTGTGAGACAATAAAACTAACCCAATAAAATAGACATGTGAAACAGACCCATCAGGCAAAGTTAGTTTATAGGTCTGTTTAATGTTACAAAATTTGTATACAAAGAACAATCACTACACATGTGGCTTATAGCCCCTATTTCAATTATCCATCCACTAGCATGCCTAGAAGTCATATAAAAAGCATTAACATATCCCAGTAGAAGAAACATACTTGCAGAGTCAAGCAAAGCTATCCTGTTATGCACAAAGTTTACACTCTTTCATTAGAAAGCACTCGATCCTGACTTGGATGCAGCACTACTCCTAATTGAATTAAGGGCATTCATAAATTTTGATAGCTCTAATTTCAAAAAATTGGTCATGTTATCACTTCTATTCATATTCACATTCTCCTTAATCCTATCGATATCTATATCATCAAAAGGAGTGAAAGGAATGTCAGAATCTGTAATTACATTGTGATCATAAGAGATATTTGGACTAGGACATTTTTTTATCTCTTATTTTGGCTTTGTACCAATTGGGTTCAACTTGTTAATTGAAATAGGTTTCCTTTGTATGGCTTATCTTTCTTACAATGGTTATAGTACCGAGGCCCCTTCTTATCTTTGCTGGTTGTAGAGTAGCATGAGCCACTCTGCCCTCTAGTAGGACTGTGATATGTATTACCCGCTCTGTCATTTCTCACATGATGGGCACTTTGATCAACAAAACTGGTAAGTGGTATTTCAGACTATTTTTCCACTCTTAAAAGCATGGAGTATTGTTAGGTTGCACTTCATGCATGTATTTAGCTTTTAATTGTCTTTGTTTGGCATGCATTGGACGTTTTATTGTTTGAATTACTTGCATTTTGTGTTTTGTGTCTCAGGCCCTCGTTGATGTAATTTTGGATGTTTTAACTTGATGATTGGACTTAGAAGATTGGAAGGTTGATTGTTAGCTTCTATTGTTGAGAAACAGGATACTACACAGTATGGTTGTTGGACTACGTGTGGTCGCTACCACAACGCGCAGTGCCATTTTATAGAGAACGCGTGCCGAACATGAAGAACGCATGGTCTTGCCTACTATGCATATTCATGAATCCACAACACGTAGTCTTTTATCCTTGGTGAAAACGAGAAGGAAGATCAATTAGGTTTAGTTGGCATATTAGATAGAAATTTAGAACAATATTTTCTCTATAGTCGTCAAGAATGGAGTTTTGCTATTCGTTGTTTTGTATTCTCCAGTTTATGATTATTATTGTTAGAATGTCTGTCGCAGTGAGCGGCTAGATTCTCTCTTTAGTTTTGGTATTTTGATGTCTTATCCTGGTAGTTTTTCATGAGATGTTGAACATAGTTCCATTAATATTTTTATTGCATTTGTCTCTTTCCTGTGTTTGATTATGTGTTATTAATTTGATGTGGCCAGTTGAATTGATAACATAGTATTAGTCTGTCAGTTAATGCGTAGTAGTTTCATTGTGTGTTTTAACATTAGTGACAAATTAATGGTGCGCCATTAATGGATTGAGGTAATCTTACTTGAATGAATTGCGGGTGTTCGGATTTGTTGGTTTGGACAGGGTCTTTATAATTATTAATGCAATTGATGAATTGAATCTATTAGGGTGTCATAGAGATTATTCATTCAATTAGAGAGTAGTTTATATGGGTGTCCTAGAATTACCGACTAATTAAGTAAAGATTGATTTTTTGGTGTTTGTCGACTATTATAACGTATTAATACTTGCCTGCAATAACATATTAATTTATTTCTTATAGTCAATGATTTAATTACCAGATAAGATGGATATTTACCATAGCTAGGCTTTTATTAATATTGTTATTTTGTTTTTCTCGTTCTTGTTTTATTCACAGTATTTCCTTATTATTATTGATTTATTCCACTTGATCTTTGCCTTTGCATTTCCCACAATTAAACAGAACTGAACCGATTCCTATGGATTCGACCCTGTTTACCATTATCTACAAATTTGGGAACAGGAAATTGTTTGATGGATTTGGCACCCATTAAATTTTGGCGCCGTTTCTGGGAATTGGTGATAAGATTTTTGTTTGATTGTTTGTTTTTTTTTATTTTTATTTTTCGATTTTATGCGCTCTTCTTGTTCCATAAGTGATCTCAAACTTGATCCTGAGATTGAGAAGACCGACAAGTGACTATGAAAGGAGGCCAAACTACGAAAAAATAGAAAAAACCAGTAACGCGCACACCACTGGGCACTTCATTTGATTTAGACACTGAAGTGATGGCCAACAGGATGTTCTACAGCCGATCGTAGATCAGGCACGTTGCACGAATTCACAGCCCCATCAGTCGCTCAACAATCATTTTGCATCGCTTATCAACCACTGGTTGTGTCATTTGAGCTAAAATCTAGACTGATTCAACTTATTTCCAAATTTCACGGTGTTAAAAATGAGAACCCCAATAAACATCTGAAGGAGTTTCACATTGTCTGCTCCAGTTTCATACCTCAAGGAGTTTTTGAGGATCAAATAAAACTCTATGCTATTCCATTTTCCTTAGCAGACATGGCTAAACAATGGCTATATTATTTTCCATATGGCATTATTAATATCTGGACTGAAATGGCTTTTTTATTTTTAGATAGGTTCTTTCCGACTTCTTGCGCAGCAGCATTAAGAAGAAATATTTGTAGAATCAAGCAGAAGGACTCGGAAACTTTGTACGATTACTGGGAATGCTTCAAGAGATTATGTGCTCCCTACCCTTAACATGGAGTCTCAGAGTAGTTACTGATTCAGTAATTTTACGAGGGATTACTGATTATAGAGAGGAGGATGATTGATGCCGCATCGAATGGAGCACTCTTGAACAAAACTCCACAAGAACAAGAGAATTGATATATTCCATGGCCGCCAACTCTCAAAAATTTAGCGGTAAGAATGAAATCATACTCGTGATGTCCATAAGGTAGGTACGTCTCGCCTAGAGAGCAAATTAGATAATCTTACAGCATTGATGGAAAAGATTATATTTGTTAATGCTTTGGGTGCTAATAAAGGGCCATAACCCCCTGTTTGTGGTGTTTGTTGTGATCAGGGACATCCAATAGATGGTTGCCCCACTTTGCAAAATGATGATTGATGGGCCCAAGTGAACTACATGAAAAACTTCAATGGGCAACAACCTCAAAGAAAGTTCGATCCCTTTTCTAATAATTACAACGAAGGTTGAGCGCACCATCCTAATCTAAGGTATGGAAATGGAAAGCAAAGGGATAATTTTCATTGGAGAGATCTACAAGAGCCACAATCAAACAATAATAATTCCTCTCTAGAAGACTTGGTAAATACCTTGGTGACTACCACTCAAGATATCAAGCAAGCCAATCAACAATTCCAACAACAGATGAAGGTTGAGATGAAAAGCTTACAAGATCAGGTAACTAAGCTCGCTTTTGCAGTGAATTAGATAGAAAACAGAGGTAAATTACCCTCCCAATCCACTGCAAATCCAAGAGGAGATGTCAATGCAATTATTAAGCAAAGTGGAAAGGAAAATTTTTCCAGTCCAGAAATAGGGGTAGTTCAAAAAGGCCTCACTGAGAAGGCTAAATCAGATTTGATACTAAAAAAGAAAGAAATAGATGCATAGCCTAAGGTGATGCCCTATACTGAAAACTGCCTTTTCCTCACAGGTTGACCAAGAAAAAGGACAAGGCCAATGATAAAGAAATATTTAAGGTGTTTGAAAAGATGGACATCAACATTCCTTTGTTGACTTCCATTAAACAGGTACCGAGGTATGCTCGTTTTTTAAAATAATTGTGCACTAATAGGACTAAACTACAAGAATTTGAGAGGATACCAATGGGTGAGACAGTTTCTATAGTATTGTAGAAAAAGCTTTCGGCAAAAGAAAAAGACCTCGTTATATTTTTCATTCCCTATAAAATTAGAAGTCCAAATATAGAGAAGGCAATGCGCGATCTTGGTGCGTCAATTAATGTAATGTCTTTATCTATTTATACTGCTTTCACTATTGGACCACTAAAAGAGAGTGGAGTATTTATAACTCTTGCTAACAGGTCAAATGTGTATCTAGAGAATTCTTGAAGATGTTCTGGTAGAGGTGAATGATTTAGTTTTTTCGGCTGATTTATATGTTCTTTATATGCAGGATAAAGACAGTCCAAATTCTAGGCTGTTTTTATTAGGCAGGTCATTTTTAAAACATCTAGAACAAGATTGACATTCACCATGACACCATGTCCATGGAGTTTGATGGTGCAACTATTAAATTCAACGTAAATGAGGCTATGAAGCATGCCACTGATTATTCTTCTATTTATGTTGTTGATGTTGCTGAATCACTAACCCAGGAATATTCTAAGTTTGTTTTGATGATCCGTTACAGGCTGCTTTATTATAGAGCCTATACCAGAACACGCTTCAGGTTTTTGAAAGAAAATGGGTGTTGCCATAAGAATTACACCAATATGTGTTTGACTTGAGCAAATTACTAAGTGCACCGATCGCACTGCAACGAGTGAAGTTGGGGCCAATTGGAAATTGATTGAAGCATTTTGATATTGAACCACCTGTCCTAGAGTTGAAAACTCTTCCAGACCCCTTAATGTATGCCTTTTTAGGTAAAAATGATACATTGTCAGTTATTATTTCTAATAAAATGAGAAATATAGAGGCGGAAAGGCTTATCAGAGTTCTGAAGGATTGCAAGGAAGCCATCGGATGGAACATTGCTGACATTAAAGGTTTGTGTCCTTCTATTTGCATGCATAAAATTTATTTGGAAGATAATTATAAACCATGCAGGCAGCCACAACGTCATTTAAATCCATCAATGATGGAGGTTGTCAAGAAGGAAGTTCTGAAACTTTTAGATGCGAGAGTGATCTATGCAATATCTAATAGTTAATAGGTGAGTCTGACTCAAGTAGTTCTAAAGAAGACATGAATTACTGTGGTGAAAAACCAAGATGCAGAGCTAGTTCCTACAAGAGAATAGAATGGATGGAGGGTCTGCATTGAATATCGCAGACTCAACACGACAACAAGGAAAGACCATTTTCCTTTACAATTTGTCGATCAGATGTTGGATTGGTTAGCTGGTCGATCATATTATTGTTGTTTGGATGGATATTCTGGATTCCATCAGATACCAGTCGTGCCAAAAGACCAAGAGAAGATAACCTTCACTTGCCTTTTTGGTAAGTTCGCTTACAAACGCATGTCATTTGGTCTCCGTAATGTACCTGCCACTTTTCAGTGTTGTATGGTAAGCATTTTCTCAGATTATGTTGAACATACCATTGAGTTTTTTATAGATGATTTTACTGTTTATGGTTATTGCTTCTCTTCTTGCCTTTAGAATTTGAGAAAAATATTACAGAGATGTGTTAAGGTTAACCTTGTTTTGAATTATGAAAAATTTCATTTTATGGTTGAAAAGGTATAATCTTAAGCCATGTAGTTTCTGCAAATGGTATCGAAGTTGACAGAGCAAAGATTGATGTAATTAAAACTTTTCCATATCCGACCAACATTAAGGAGGTACATTCTTTTCTCGAACATGCTGGTTTTTACCATAGGGTCATTAGAGATTTCTCTAAAATTGCAACCTCATTGAGACATTTTTTAGAGAAAGATATGGGATTTGATTTTGATGATGCATGTCGTACTGCTTTTAATTTGTTAAAGCATTAGTTAATTACAACACCTTTTTTACAAGCACCGAATTAGGACTATGTGTGATGCTAACAATTCTTCTATAGGTGCAGTTCTAGGATAAAAATAAATAGAACCCCCATGTAATTTATTATGCTCCTAAAACTGTAGATCATGCACAAATCAATTATTCCACGACTGAAAAAGAATTGCTTGTTGTGGTTTTTGCCTTAGAGAAATTCAGGTCATATTTGTTGGGAACTAAGGTAATTTTGTTTTCTGACCATTCTGCTTTAAAATATTTCATGTCAAAAAAAGATGCTAAACCCCTATTTACTCAGGTGGATCTTGCAATTGTAAGAATTTGACATTGACATTAGGGATAAGGCGGGTTCAGAAAACGTTGTGGTTGACCATCTGAGCAAGTTACCTCACATTACAGACGATGGTAAAAAGGTTAACAATGAGTTTTCGAATGAAAACATGTACAAGGTAAGTTTGAAAAGGCCTCAACGAGACACCTAGTTTGCAAACCTAGTGAATTTCTTGGTTTTCAAACAGTTTTTAGAAGATTTCAGCCGTGTACAAAAAGATAAACTCAAAAGTGATGAGAAATACTATGTTTGGGATAAGCCTTTTCTTTAGAAATTTTGCACCGATCAGATTATACGCAGCTGTGTACCCGAGATTGAAATTGCTTCTATTCTTAACTTCTGTCATTCTGTAACTTGTGGTGAACATTATAAACCTCAGAAGACGATGAGGAAACTACTTGAATTAGGCTTCTATTGGCCCAAAATTTTAGAGGCTTTTATCTATTTTGTAAGTCGTGCCAAAGATGCCAAAATTCAGGTAACATTGGCGGAAGGAATGAGATGCCTCTCACACCAATTTTGGTGTATGAAATATTTGATGTGTGGGGCATCGACTTTGTGGTTCCTCCTACTTTTGATTTTCATCATATTATTTTGGCTATGGATTATGTATCAAAGTGGGTCGAAGCAAAGGCCACTTGTACTAACAATGCCAATTTTGTTACAGAATTTGTCGAAGCTAACATTTTTGTTAGATTTGGTACACCAAAGGAAATCATCAATGACAAAGGGACGCATTTCTGTAATCGGATAGTGTGCGTTATTTAAGAAATATGGAGTAACACATCGAACTTTTACGATGTACCATCCACAAACCAACGATCAGATCGAGGTTTCCAATGGAGAGATCAAACTTATATTGGAACGAACTATCAATCAGAACAGAAAAGATTGGAAAATGAAGCTCGATGATGCCATTTGGTCACACTGCCTTCAAGAATCCATTAGGAATGTCTCCTTACCGTATGGTTTAAGGAAAATCGTATCATTTGCCTGTAGAGATTAAACATAGAGCATACTAGTCAATAAAGCAATACAACGGTCAACAAAGGAAACTCCAATTGCAAGAGCTCGAAAAGATTAGGAACAACGCTTATTTGAACGGCACCATTCAGAAAGCGTGAACAAAAGCTCTACATGACAGAATTATTGTCTCCAAATAATTTTCAGTAGGTCAAAAGGTTTTTCTCTTTAACTCTACTCTTAAAGTTCACGTAGGAAAACTGAAGTTCAAATGGGTAGGTCCTTTTGTTGTTGCGAAGATTTATGACCATGGTGCTATTTACATTCAAAATCTAGATACAGGTAAAATCTTCAAGGTAAATAGACAAAGTTTGAAACCTTATTATGAAGGATTCGAGCCGCACACTGTCGAAATGGTATCCCTCAGCATTTCAAATGATTCGCTGTGAAGTACAAAAACCTGTCTAGCTATAGAGACGTTAAAAGAAGCGCTTCTTTGGAGGCAGCCTAAATTTATTTGAGTTTTCATTTTCTTTTAGTTACTTAATTTTTAGTCATTTTTATTTATTTGTTTGTGTTTTCAACAATTTTTATCACGTTTTATTGATTTACAGATGTAGGAATAAGATTAGCTCCAGAAGGGGGGGTTGAATAGAGCTAATGAGGTTTGAGAATTTTTGCGAAAAATAAAAATAAACAACACAAGATATAAAGTGGTTCGGATCAAACACCTACTCCACTACCTAAGTTCCTCACTTAGGATTTTGGCCAACACTTTCTATTACCTCACACTTGACTTACGGTTCAAGCTACCTTACACTTTAACTTGACTTACGGCTC
>CANYCX011255906.1:0-10592 GCA_948193385.1 Breynia disticha f. nivosa
CTATTAATGTACTAAGCAAGTCTGTTTAGTTGTTCCTTAATATAATATACCAATTAAACACCTTAATCATACAAATTCCTACATTTCCCTTTTCAAAATCTTAAGCATATTCCTATCCTTACTTCCATCTCTCTCACCAAAGATTGCCCAATTAAATTGATTATGAATACACCATCAATAAGGTCCAAAGAAACTTACCTAAGCAATGGAACTCGGAAAAGAACTACGTTTTGGAAAATCCCAAACTCGTCACTATTCACATATGGTTTTCAAACTTTGATTTCGGATACCTGAACCATGATTTAACACTAAAAATGGTTACTAATAGGTAGTAGACATGATAAGCTTTCCAAGCTATCATTTGACCAAATTGGAACTGAAATGAAAGAGATACGATATCGAAAAGTTAGGGTTGAGTATAATTTCGGGATTTAGAAGAACAATAGATAAAGTCTTACCAATTCTTGCTCACAAAGTGATTCCAGAACTTCTGAACTCTAAGGTTTCATGAGAATCGATGATGGCTAGGGTTTTTGGACTTTGGAGAGATTTTGATGGAGGAAAAACGTGTGGGCGGTGATGGAGAAGAAAGAGAGGATCAAAGTGTATATATGTATATATATAATCAGTTTGGGACAGTTTTGCCCTCGATCACAATTGGTTCACTATTCTCTCGTTTCTCTTTCCCAGTTGACTCTACAACCTACGATTAATATTCTTCTGGCTTATTAATTATTTTCAACAAATTCTCATACCTTTCTACCGAATTATTATTTTAGACAATTCACGAAAAAATTATTCATATTTTCCTACGTATATTAATTCAAATTCAAATTAAACAAGAATTTGAGGAGAATTTGAGGGTGTTACATCTCTAGTTAGCACGAGGCGTGCTGAGATTAATAAGAGGTTGTGCTCATTATTAAATTCCTAGTTTGAACGGGTCGTCCCATGTAGACCACGGGGGCATGCTCATATCATTTTCTAGAATTTCCTAGTTTACATATCTCATTTTTTATTCTTATACACAAAGGTTGTAATCATGTGTTAAATGTCGATACCATTCTAGTACCATAACCACAGTAATATGCACTCCAAAACAAAACATTAATACACATATTAACTTGGACATGTAGCCTTATCAAATGCCAAACATACTTGCACATTATACCAAACAATAGAACATATATATCAACACCAATAATCCTCACAATCAACAACAAATCATAACACAGTAAGATGCATCATCAAACACACCATTAAAATCTCATATAAATGCAAAAGGACGATTCCAATGCAATCAGACGATATGCCCTGGGTAAATCTTTCTCATTCTTTTTCTTTTCTTTTCTTTTTATTTTCTTTTCTTCTTCTTTTATTTTCTGTTCATTTTTCCCTCTACCCCAAACAAACATCAAACTTAGTTTGGCGTCAGGCCCAGCTCAGAATATCATTAGTCCCAGACCATCATCAAGATCTCTCTCGAAATAATCCTCAGGCCCAGCTTAGGATATCAGTCAAGTGTCACACAATGAATGCAACACATAATGAATTAAATGCATTACTATGGCCATCTCACTCAAATCATACTATGCATCATAGTAAGCAATCATATGCTTCCATATAACTCATATGAATATCATTAAACCAAATAAGAGCATAGCATACCATCTCATCATCAAACAAAATCTATCTCATTCTTATATATATAAGATCATGTCAACAAGGAGTAATTAATAGCCAAGGTTCATAAGAACATATTTACACAAGAATACATATATTTAATTATAACACTCAATTAACTAAGTACATTTTTTGCTATCATTTAACTCATTTGTATTATATACAAGC
This sequence comes from Breynia disticha f. nivosa, assembly GCA_948193385.1. Classification (NCBI taxonomy): domain Eukaryota; kingdom Viridiplantae; phylum Streptophyta; class Magnoliopsida; order Malpighiales; family Phyllanthaceae; genus Breynia; species Breynia disticha. The sequence continues at coordinate 1,852 of CANYCX011255906.1, forward strand.
ATGACTTTATCATACTTCTAAAAGCGTGCAAAGTCAGCTCTGGGTGTAAACTTGATCCAAAACTCGTATAGTTCATCCTATGCAAAATTAAACATGTAAAGGCTGGTATTAACTTAATCTTAATTTGTTTCACACTTAGAAACATTAATCATAGCATTTTACTCAACATATTCAGATTCTCAAAAACTTTCCAAACCACTTTAAAGCTCCTAATTCAATTCAAATCATGATTCCACTAATCTAAACTATCCACATGATGTTTACTAACCCTAAGACGGCTAACTTACATGTTTTCACTAACTAACTCAGTCCCTATTCCTCAAACATCAACAAGAAAGAACATCCTTATCTTGATGATTTCCTCTGATTTTTAGTAAGAATTACTCTTTCTTCTTGCTGAACACACTCTCTAGATAACTCCGCGTTTTTACTTGCTTCCTTGTCAATTTTGCTCTATAAATCGATAAAACAGTATACTCAGTCGGTTCATTTAATATCTGCCAAGTCAACATGTGCTGTGGCACGGGTCGTGCTGATGATCGTGTCGTGCTTTTCTAAAAGGAGTGCTAGTTTGATCGTACACAATATTGTTTTAAATCAATTTCTCGAAATTTGTACATGCCATCTGCACAAAGGTCTTGTTATTTCCTAGGTATGAGCAAGATGGCGTGATGTTCAAGAAGCATGAGCACGAGGTCGTGCTCAGTCCGTGCTCCCTGCTGTTTTTTTGCAGTTTTCTGATTCTTGTCTGATTCGATTCTATTTTAATATATTTTCTGTATAGATTAATTGTAATAAATTTTAGCACTTACAGACTCAACCCCGTCTCTATGGGACTCGACTTTGTCTTTTATGACTTAACCGCCTCTCGACATGACTCAACTGCTTCTCAGTATGACTAGACCATGTCTCAGCATGAATTGACCAAGTATTGGCCTGACTCGATCGCTTTTGGGTGTGACTCGACTGTGTCTCCTCATGACTCGTCACTCTTTTGAAGTGTCTCAATAACATCACGACATGACTCGACCACATCTCGACTGCGTCACGGCACGACTTTATCCTGCCTCAACGAGACGCGAACATCTCTTAACGTACCACATCTCGTCTCGTCGTGACTCGATCAGTGTGAGTCGACCGTATATTGGCGTGATCCATGCGTGACTCGACCATGTCTGGTTGGGATTCGAGTGTGACCTAATCGCATCTGGGCATAATCTGAATGTGACTTGACCCTGTATCAGTGTGACTTGACTCTGTCTCAGTGTGACACGATGCTATCTCGCCATGATACGAAAACATCTCGGTGTGGCAAGACCATGACTCAATTGCGTCTTGACATGATCCAATCATTACTCGAATGCATCTCGATGGGGGTCTGAGTTTCGGTCGACCGCGTCTCAAGGTAACTTGACCCTTTTTTAGCGTGACTGGACCTCGTCTGGGCATGAAACAAACCCATCTCAGCATGTCTCAGCCAAATCTTAACGGAGACGCCCCCGTCTCAACATGAGTAGACTCTGTTTAGGTGTGAGCCGACCCCTGTCTCGGAATGACTCGACTCCTCTTGGCATACTCGAACGCATCTGTGCATTATCCGATCATGACTTAATCACATTTCAGCTTGAGTCGACCCCATGTCGGCGTAAGATGACCTGTCTCTATGTGACTCAATTCCGTCTCAAAGTGCCTCGACTTTGTTTAGGCATGACTTGATCTAGTCTCAGTCAGACTAGATCGTGTTTTAGCATGATCTCAGCATGACTAGACCGTGGCTCAAGTGACTCCACCCTATCTCGGCTTTATTCGACCTTGTGTAAACATGGCTTGATCACGTCCCGTATCGACTCGAACCTGTCACGGAGTGACTTGATGGTAACTTGACATGATGCGAGAATTACTTGGCCGCATTTCCGTAGGACTCAACCCTGTCTCAGCATGACAGTACTTTTCCACTACATGACTCGATAGCGTCTCAGCATGACCGCATGACTCGACCTGTTCTTGATGTGATCCGAGCTTGAATTGACTGCTTCTCGACGTGATCCATCTATGACTTGACCGCATTTCGATGTGATCTAAACATGACAAGATCGTGTCTCTGTATGATCAGAACGTTATTCAACTACTTCCCGGTGTAATTTGAGCATGACTAAATCGTGTATCATCATGATCTGAGCATCTCTCGAGTGTCCTAGTGAGATCCTAGTATGACTCGCGGTACGATCATCGCTAGTGACTCAATCGGTTCTCGGCTTGATCCGAGAGTGACTCGATCGCATCATGGTATGATCCTAGCATGACTCCACCATGTCTGGGCGTGACCCGACTGCGTCTCGACATGACTTGACTGTGTCTCGACATGACTCAATCCCGTCTCCTCGTGACTCAACCGTGCCTTAGAATGACTTGACTCCATCTCTGCATGACTAACTGGTTCTCGGTGTGACTCAATCATGTCTCTGCGTGAGTTGATCCCATCTCGGCGTGACTCAATCGCGTCTCGACATGACATCACAGCGTGTTGATCAACCCTCCCATGTGCACGGCCTCGTGTTAATCAGTCCTGTTCTCAATTGTTCAACGACTGTCGTGTGCTCAAGCACGACCTCATGTTGAACAACTACAACTCTGAATCAATCTGCAATCAACCTGTTTTTAATTTCTTATACTAAACATTCTTCAAAACAACTAAGTGAATATATCAACCATTGATATACACCATAGTCAGCATCTATCAGTTAGTTCATATAATTTGAACTTATCCATATAATGTCATCACAAACTAGCTCAAACATACTAGCATATCAAAACAACATATGAACTTGCAAAATAAGACTGATCAAATTATTAATAGCATTAAAAGAAGAGATAATGGATCGAGAGGCAACTGTCCAACCAGATCGCTAGAACAAATTGACTCTAATTCATATGCTTATATCTATCAGTACCTGTACTTAAAATCAAAAGTCACAGTTGCGTGAGTTGCGAGCTTAGTGAATAATCTTTAGTTCATTTACCAATGTATCACAAACCACATACATATCACTTTATACAATTAATTATAAGACGATTAATCATTGGTCGTTTCTCTTTTCTGAAAATAATGTATAATCATATCCATATCATGAAAGTTATTGAAACATGCAATCCTATTAGCTGAAACTATAAACTGTCAGCCTGTGACACTCAAATTCTTAAACCACTTTTACAGCATAATTATTTGATTAACTAATTAACGTGCCATATTGTTTTCTTTTAAACACAGTAACTTTAACCTGGATGTGGTATGCCGACATCACTTTGCAGTAAAAACTTTTGAATACCATTTAAAAGAAAAGGGAAGAAACATAAGCCATTACTATATGAAATGTAACCAAAATAAAAGTGCCTTGGGGAACCCTACACAGAGGGGGTATCAACACTAATGTGAGATGATATGTTTACAAAACAAAGTTTGTAAAAAAAATCAAAATGTGTGGATGAAATCCCTGACATAGTAGCAATAGTCCCCAAAATTATCCAAACATAGCATAGAGAAAGTGAGTAGTCTACACGAAAGCCTCCTCTTCTGTAACACACAACCAAAACCACAGAAAACATGAGTACAAAACTCAGTAAGCATATGAGCCTTTCATCACTTACCTAACCATATAAAGTCTAATATAATCGTTCATTTATTCTCACTTTAATCTCATTCAGTAGAGTTTTAATCTATATCAATACACCGAGCCTAATTTTGATCTTAGATTCTAGAGTGCATCATCTAGGTGTTTAATTCAAGTTTTCCTAAGTGTTAATTAGTCCAAAAGTGTAAATTTCAAGTCCTTAACGCAGCTCAGATTATGTACAAATTTTTGGATGCGATAGGACAAGGTATATAGGTCAAATAGAACCCTCTAGCATGAATAACGTTGGTTAATCTACTAGATTAATGTATGTTATTCATTTTGTTCAAGAATGACGTATGTTTACACATTCAGTTCAAACATAACACTTAAGCAATTTCTACCACAAACAGCATCATTCTAAGCAAGTACCACAACACACACTCATAAACTTATCCTCATACTTGTACACAAAGAGAAAAAACACTCCAAACGTCATACAATTAGCACACGCATACACAATGAACACTACCAATTACAAAATCTACACTTTCCATCCATACTCTTCAACTTCCTCACTTAAACTTCCCTACTTAACATTTAAATCATTATTTCATTTTTACCATATCACATCTACAGACATTACAACTCATAAATACCACATGTCACAATTTCACACATATCTCACATTTTACATACACATAATGCATTAGACACTCTTTCCTCGTTCACAATAAAACATAAGTATGATCTATAATTATGCATCATATAAATGGCATGCCACATTCATGTTTCTCAATGTTATGCTTTCTTACACTTAGAGGATTCTCTCTCGCTTTCCCTTGGTTGTTCAAACAATGCCCACACGCTTAGAATTACTCAATTTTATATGACAATTTTTATTTTGCACATGCGTTTAGAATTACTCAGTCTCACATGGCCCTTTTACTCTCATTGATCAATTGGTATCAATGTTCTTAGAATTACTCACTCTCACATGAAAACTTATCGCTCGAGGTATATGTGCTTAGAATTAATTAGTCTTGCGTTACCTCTTTCACACTTCATTGTGCAAATGAGTGCAATGTGCTTACAATTACCCAATCTCACATGACACCTTCAGGCATGGCACATGTGCTTAGAATTACTCAGTCTCACATTGCCATTGTTGCATAAGTTGATCAATAGAGTGTCAATGCGCTTATAATTACTCAGTCTCATATGACACTCTAATCCCTGGCATGTGTGCTTAGAATTGCTCAGTCTCACACTGTTATTCTATCCAAGTTGTTCAACCATGGTTTGGCCTACTCTTTTCTTTCTATAATCTCAAACATCACATGTGTGGCCTCTCTATCTTATATTACTATGTCCTTTCTATCATGTATCTATTCCACATATAAGAATGTAATGAATGCATATGTATAACAGATGCTTTTCATAACCATTAGTCCACACTACTAGTCATACCATGCCTTAAATTTCTCCATACAGTTCAGATCACACTAGAGTAAAGGAAACCACATCCATTACATGAAACTTCAAACAAATACATCAAATGAGCACATTTACACATCAAAGCACTATGAAAAACATGGCCATTTCTTCACATATAATCATACAAACACACTATACACAACATTTCCTAGCATAGGGTTTCTAATTTGTGGTTACACATTAATTTACACACTCAAGACAACATAATTAACCATGTAAGAGACTAAATATGGATAAGTAAGTGACGGGACATACACTTACCCCCAACTCTAAATGATGCCCTACGCGGTAGCTCTAGCTTCTCCACACTTATGTTTCTTACATATTTTGTTCAAAATGTTTGAAATGTTAAATTTTTAGACAAACTCTTACTAACCAAAGAAAATCCTAAGTTTTTTGCTTTATTTCAAAGTCCCTATCACCCTAAACCCTAATCCCCTTTTGCTTCTACTTTACGATTTGCTTTTATCTACTAGTGAATTCATTTTAAGCCTACTAACTTACCCTCATTCTCTTAATTTTACTTCGAGATTTACAAAATTACCTTAATTAGTCTTTTTCCTCTAACCTAGACAAGAACGAGATTCAGGGGAGGGATGGATTTATGCGTTGAAAGATGGAAATTCATAAGGGGTTTAGGAGTGATGATGTTTAGGGAACCCTAGACGGTTGGTTTTGGGTGTTGGGAGAGTGTTTTAGGATTTTAGGAGTGTTTTGGGTCGGTTTTGGGTTTTTTCTGTAATAAATGATGTGTCTGGGGGTCCTGATAACGTAGGTTGAAGGAAAATAGCATAGATTAGTCAACATATGTTATTCTGGGAATCAATCCCAGAATAACGTACGTTATGTTAGTCCACGAATAACTTACGTTATTCACACATGTAACGTAACCCTTGTTTTCAGCATTTTTAATCTCCGGTTCATTTTACTTTGGTTCCTTCTTAGCTCTTATGTGGAACTCAATTTCTAAAAACATTTATCCAAATAATTCAAACCTTTTATTAAATAATACAATAATTAAATATAAAAAGAGGAGAGAGAAGGTAAACATTCATATTTATAGAAACATGGCCCAACATTTACATAAGACAAAATATGACAGCGGAAACAAGATGTGGTTTTGGAAAACATTTCAAAACCTAAAATTTGAACATTTACACAAATTTGCAAAATAAAAAATAGAAGCACTCCAAAATGGACCTCCACCTCAGACGATGTCGCTCTGGAAATATGATCGCTGCAACTCTAATCCAAAAGCAGCTATCTCTACCCTGCACATCATTTAGACATTCAAACAAACGGTGAGTATTTCTCAATACTCAGTAAGTCTCTTAACACAGTTCAAGTGTATTTTGGTATTATATAACCTCTCAATTCATTATTCAACCATTCTGCACGTAATTTTCCATTTAAAATGATGTGGAGGGAAAACCAGCAAGCTAGCACGAGGGCATATTGATTGAGTACAAGGACGTGCTCAACCTCTGATTGTTTAGAGGCATGGGGTGTGCTACTCGAGCAGGAGGTCGTGCTCGTGTTCTGTTTCCAGCATTTTGCCTTTGTTTTTATTTAAACACAATAGCTACAAAGTCCTCTAATATACATGTATAATCAACATGATTTATACTTCATTTTCACAGTAAATTGGTGTCTAGAAACCACAATTTAACACCCATACTTAGTTGCTTATATACCCGTATCTTGTATAACACATACTTGCATACTTATATCAAACCATATTTCATATCACAGTAAAAAAAACATTTATATCATTATCAAACCATCATTCATAAATCACATAACAATCAACAAGATTGACAACTATGAATGCTATTTCAAATTCATATGAATGTCGATACAATTCACATGCAAAATACCCCAAGGATTGCTTTCTTTTCTTTTCTTTTCTTTTTCTTTTTATTTTTCTTCGGTCCTAGACCGACATCATACCCAGTACGGCATTGAGCCCAGCTCAAAATATCATCGATCCCAGACCGGTATTGAGATATCTCTCAAAACAATCCTCAGGCCAAGCCTAGGATATCAATCTCAGTGTGACACAATGAATGCAACAGAATGAATGATCAATGCATTCATGTAGCTCAACTCATTCAAGTATGCTTAATACAAAGCAATCATATGCTTATCCATAAAACAAAGCAATCATATGCTTTTAAATCAACATAACATTGTATCAATATGGCTAAAAGAGCATAATATCATAATTTGTAATGCATATAAATCATGAATAACAATGTTACTCTCAAAACATGCTAATATCATTCAATTCAAGTATAAACTATCATTTATTCATATGAACAACATATATATGAGCATGGATACTAGAATACAATCAAATAAGCATAAAAATCTTATAATCAGTTAATTATGTTCTTAAGAACGTACTTACACACAATTCATACATGTATAGCTCAGTCTTTACTTCAAACAATTATATGTTCATGATTAGTAAGTGTAAGAACAGCTACCTCGACTATTTTCTGAAGTCGGTATTGGTCTCAACTTCGATCCAATCGTCGTACAGATCCTTTGGTATAAAATTAATCATACAAAGACTATTAACAACTTACTCCTAACCTGTTTCTAAGTATGAAATCATCAAAACTATGTCCAAATAGTCATTAAGCATCACATTTATGACCTAGTTTTGTATTTTACGAATTAAAGCATAAACCTTAACGTGAACACTAACGTTTTGGATTAAAATTAACATTAAGCCTACTATTTTAACTTATTTAAAACCACTCATTACTGCCCAAGTCGTTCAGCCCCAATTTTAACCAAAACAGCTCACTGATTGTTCAAATATTCATTAATCAATTTATATGACAGCTCTGATACCAACGTGTTCTAAGGCTAAGGCAGCAAAAAAACACATCAAGACACATCAAAAATAGGCCCAGAAGAAATAAAAATCGAGACTAACACATATAATCGGCTGACAACTAGATGACCTAAAAATTGAATATTGAATGAAAAAAGACATACCTTTCTTTCTCTCCTTAACAGCTGTGAGTTCTTTGGGCAAGAACAGTATCTACCGTTTCGAAATAATCCGAAACGACCTTTGTGACACCAATATAGAACCTCAAACGTGGTCCCTCTGTTTTTGTCGATCAGGTTGATTTTTCTTGTGAGGCAAGAGGCATACGATGATCACCACTAATGATTAGCCTTAAATATCACTTTCTCTCTTCTAGAAAACCCCTAAATCTCTTTCAATTTAGGTGGAACCACACGGCAAGTGGAGTGTTTTAGTGGGGTGGCACAATTCTCTTAAGAATGACTAGGGTTTGTGTCTTTTTAAAGAGGCATACGATGATCACCACTAATGATTAGCTCTAAATATCACTTTCTCTCTTCTAGAAAACCCCTAAATCTCTTTCAATTTAGGTGGAACCTCACGGCAAGGGGAGTGTTTTAGGGGGGTGGCACAATTCTCTTAAGAATGACTAGGGTTTGTATCTTTTTAAAGAGAAGAGTTTTTCTAGGTTAAATCTCTTAACAATCCTAATCCTTTTAGGACTTGTTAAGTCTTTTACAAAAATAAAATTCCTCTTAAATAACTCCCTAAAAAACATGACCATTAATGTGGATAATTAAAAGATTTTATTC
>CANYCX011256018.1:0-13828 GCA_948193385.1 Breynia disticha f. nivosa
ATTATTTGTTATATATATATATATATATTATATATACATATTTTTATATATATATATATATATATATATATATATATATATATATATATATATATATATATATATATATATATATAATGATAAATTAACAAGAAAGTAATAAAAGATAAGATATAAGAGAACTTAAAAAAAGGAAAAGAGAATACATATAGTTGATAAAGGCGAGATAAAAGAAAGATGACTACATAGAGAAAATAAAAAAAATTGGGCTAACTTAAAAAATAAGGTAAAAATGAAAGAGAAGGTAGATTGGATCAAATTTAAAAGTCTAACTAAAAATAAATCCTAAAATTGTAAAAAATGCAATATTAAAGTAAAAAAATGATAGATGGTGCAAGTATCCCTATATAAAATAAATAACTTTTTTTTTTTAATTTTTAGAGTAATTGTTATATTTGTATTTCAAATCTTTTTTTTTGACAGATTTACAATCGATAGTATAAATCTCTCTTTTGTAACTAATTCATTATTCTTTTTTAATTAATAATTTTGGCTCAACCCATTTTACCAGTGGAGGAGAATTGTCCTATATATTCTAGATATTTTCAATGCTCATTTAATTCTTTATCAAACTCATCTTTTGCTTTCTCCATTCATCTCTTCTTGTTCATTTGGTTTTCAATATCCATTTTTCTCTCATCTTTCTATTTGTCATATCCTTTCTCTTCATATTCTCCTCTTCTATATTCTCTTCTTTCATATTTGTATTTTCTCTTTTTGTTTTCATTCTTTTTTTGTTTCTACTTTTATTTCTTGCTTTCATGTTTACATATTATTTATTAACTTTTTTTTGTTTACCATAGTCAAATTTCACAAGAAAAGATTCCAAATATTCTCTTAAGTCTAATTTTGAAAGTCTTCATAAATCTACTTACTTGAGTTTCTATATTGTTTTTCAGTTTGTTTATTTTCTCATATTATTTTATTTTTTTAACTTTGTTTTTTGTTTTTTATATGATTTTGAGGAAGACAAAAAGTGGAGAGTCGATAATATTTTTATGTTGTAACCTAATAATTAGTATGTCATAATTTATTTCACATGTCTTTAATATAATATAAACTAAATATATGCTGAATGTATAGTTTTTTTAGCATAATTGTTGTACTGATTTTTTATAATACTTTTAAAAATATTATATACTATGTACTAAATATATATTGACTGTGAAGCTCAGATTTTAAAACCATTTATTTGAATATTCAAAATATTTAAAAAGAATGACATAATAACAATATAAATTTTTGAGGAGAGAGAAAAATATAAAACCATATTTTCATAAACTCGGCCCAATATACTTTGCAAAATTTTATACAAAAGCAGAAGCTATAGTTTAGGTTTGAAAACAATTCAAAACCCAAAATACGAATATATACATATATATACAAAATATGTACAAACCAAAATCCAATTACAAAATCCGAAAGAAAACAAAATCTGGAGCTCGACCTTTCACTACATTGCTCGGGTAGATGATCAATGTAACTCTGATCCAGTAGCAGCTACCTACAATCTGCACAACATTAAATAATCATACAGGGGTGAGTATTTTCAAATACTCAGTAAGTGTCTTATCACAATTTACGTACATTATAGAACAGGATAACATCCATAATCATCATCAATTCATTTTGTATGTATTTCTCTATTTAAATGAAGTGTAGTAAAATTTCCAGTGAACAAGGATCGTGCTCGATGAACACGAGGTCCTGCTTGATGAACACGAGGTCGTGCTCATCCTTAAATTCCCAGTTGGCACGGGTTGTGCCATATAGAACACGAGGTTGTGCTCTTTACATTTTTCAGATTCTTCATAAGCACGGATCGTGTTGTTAAAATTGATCTCAGTACGAGGACGTGCTGGTCAACACAGGGGTCGTGCTGAGCTTTTGATTTACACATTTCAGTGTTGGTTCATTTCAAATATTACAGCAAACAAGTTCTTTTATGCCCATACATATCCAGCATAACCTATATACCATATCTACAGTGAATGGTATCCAAAAACAGTACATTATGTTATACTTGCTTGCTCATGTGACCACATCAAATACCAAAGCATACTTGCACATTCATACCAAACCATAACACATGCACATCAAGCACAATATTCATAACCAAATTAGCATACATGTAATCATCACAGTAATTAATAAGATCATGAACTATGAATGTAATCTCAAGTGCAAATGAATGCCAATGCGATTCACATTCGAAATGCCCGGGTATTACTTTCTTTTCTTTTTCTTTTCATTTCTCCCTCGGTCCCAGACCAGCATCGAACCCAGTTCGAAATCGAGCCCAGCTCGAAAAATCATCGGTCCCAGACCGGCATCGAGATCTCTCTCGGAATCATCCTCAGGCCCAACCTAGGATATCGGCTAAGTGTCACACAACGAAATGCGACACATAATGAATCAAATGCATTCATATGGCCACTAAATCAACTCATCTGTATGCCCAACAAAGAAGCTCACACTCTTTTCACATCATCAAGTCTTTAGTACATAAGAACATCAAAGATATAAGCCAAATAAGAGCATATCATATCAATCAATCATGGCAAGAACATAATCATGCCAATCAATACAATCATCTCAATTATGCTCATAAAAGATCATCTCAAGAAAGGTATCATAAACCAAGCTACTAATGTTCATAAGAACATAATACATATGAGAATTTATAATAATCACACATAGTTAAGCATTCATAGCTTATAAATTCATCAATTCAAGTTCCTAAGAACACGTAAGCACTCAATTACGTAATGGTAAGTGTAAGGGCACTTACCTCGAAAATCGTACGAAGTTGGCGTTGGGCTCAACTTCAATCCAAAGCTCGTACAGGTCCTCCTATACGAAATTCATCACCTAAAAGTTGTTATTAACTTAATCTTAACTTGTTTCACACTTCGAAACATCAATTTATAGCCCTTAACTATTTCATCTTAGGTTCTCATAACCTTTCCAAGCTACCATGATCTCATCCTCATATTCCAACTTCATCTTAAGCATATTCAACTATCAATATAAGTTCCTTTAAATCAATTGAAATAATTAACATTCATTAACCATCAAACTCAATCCCTAATCATCAACTGAACAATTCTCAGCAACCTCTGTAACCTCAAATACATAAACTTCATTCAACTAAAGAAAACTAACCTTACCTTAGTTCGATTTACTTTGATCTTTGTAAGAATTTAGTTCTTCTTTGTTGAAACACACCCTCTAGATGATTATAGGGGTTTTACCTGCTTCTTTCTCGATTTTGCTCTGAATATCAATAGAATAGTGTTATTCAGTCGGTTCTGTTTTAAACAGCTCAGTCGACACGACCTGTAGCATGGGTCGTGCTGATGATCGTGCTGTGATTTTTGGCACGAGTTTCAATCAGATCATGCACGAGATCATGCTGATCAATTTTTTAGATGATGAGCACGCCCCTGGAACGGCCCGTGCCTGTGCCTGTGCTCATACTTTGTTTTCTACATTTTTCTGGTTCTTGTTTGATTCGATTCAGTAATTAATCTATTTTTCAAATAGATTAATTCTACAATTTCTAAGACGTTACACTGACTTTATAATTTTTTGTGTGTTAAGTTATGATAAGCTATAATATATGTTTTTAATATATTTATTTTAAAATATTATTGATTATACTGTTCTACATTTTTTTCTAACGATTATATTGTATACTATTTTTGCAATTATTATATGTTAAAGTTGTCAAAATATAATTGTAATATAAATTGAATATATATTATGTACTATTGTATGTGCATTAAAATGCTATAATTATTTATAATTTTATATCTATTTTTAAAAAAAATATTTTTTTGTAGTTAAACAGAAAATATGTAAATTAAAAAATATTTTTACCAGTTAAGATGTCAAAATGTAATTGTAATATATATATTGAATGTAAATATTTTATATATCTTATTGTTTTTTGATGTTGAAGTTGCAAGAATTTTTTATTTGATGTTGAAGTTATTGGAATCTTATTTATTTAGTATTGAAGTTGTTGTAATCTTGGTTATTTGTTTCATGTGGATGTATTTTATTTATAAGTGGTGGCTCAATAGTTATGTGCATAATGGGGTTACGCCGTACGTCTGCAAATAAGAAAGTTATAGTGAGAAATAATTAATGAATGTAGTGAAGGTATATATTTTTTCAATATTTTATAATTTTTTTGAGAAATTTTTGTTCTTTATTAGTTTTTCCAATTCTATTTTAATATTACTTCTCTAATCTTGATAACATTACCACAATGTTACAATTTTCTTTTAAATGTACTAGTTTTAGAAACTGACCCATTACACTTTACTCAACCCATTTTCCCTTCTTTCTTTTTTGTTTCCACTCATTTTATGGTTATCTTATTACGTTACCTTTTTTTAAATCAACTTTCATCCCCAATTTTTGATTTTCCTTGAACCTCTCAAACTACACCTCGTTTCTTCCTTTTTTGTTTTATGAGTTTCCTTCTCTTCTTTCTCATTTTTGATTTTTTTTCATTCTCCTGACTTAAAATTTTAATTTCTTTTGTTATATCTTTGTAATCATTTCTATTTTCTTGTGTTTAAGGTTCTCCATTACAAAAAAATGAGTGTTGGCGCTTCTTCTTCAAAGACGAAGAAGAAAAAACTTACATCTCCTTCTCGTCAATCTCATTGCTTGAATTAAAGAGATTAACCTCTTTAACAAAAATCTTAAAACTAGAAGCCACACTTCTATTCTCACTTTTCTATTCCAAGTAGAGGTTGCAATCACTATATCAATGTCCAACATTGTGTTCATATTTGCACACACTCTTCTCATTGTCTAAGTAGAGTGACAATTTTCTCTTCCTCAAGAAATGACAACCTTTGTCCTATTCGCTTGAATTAGGTTTAAATGTCACAACCTCTTTACTATTAGATTCAAGCCGAACTTCATCTTCAGGTATAGGTTTGGCATTTCCCTTAACATGCTTTAAGACCTTAAGATTCCTCTTATTGAAGGAATTTGTTCTTAATCTTTGCATTTTTGGAATATTTGATTGTTTAGGTTATTGAAGTCATTCACTCAATAATTTAAATCAAACAACAACAGTCTTGTTTTTATAATCTAATTTGGATTCGTAAAAATCATGTTAAACAAGAATGAATTAACAACACAACAATCTTACTCTTAAACCATCATTGCTTTCTTTTTAGTTTGTGCCAACAAAAGAACAAGCCATTTTAATTTAATCATATTCATGTTTAATGTGGATACTAAATGTGGATAATCAGAATAATAAGATATTTATAGAGAGACTCAAAAAATGAGAAAAATGATTAACGAGGGACAACACGTGTTGGGCACGGGTCGTGCTACCAGTATTATAGGTTTGGATGCAGAGCACGGTCATGACATAGGCAATAGACAGAGCACAAGCATCGAAATAGGCATGTCCAGTGCTTGTGTCCCAAGTGAAGTTACAAAATGTTGAATCAAAAGGTGAAAACCTTAAAAGAAACTTATGTAGCAAACCCCACCAAAGAAGATGCTCCCTAACCCAAGCTCCCACTTAAAACAACCAAGATTAAGAAGGAAAAGGAGAACAAGTGATCAATTTGGCATACTCTCTGAGGTAATATAGCAGCCTAGACTATTTAATATCTACTCACATATTTAGCTTCCCATTAAAATATTAATGGTGAATATTTAAAAACATTTTATATGTCTATTGTTTATGTTATTTATTTACTGAATAAATTCATTTTAACGTAAAATACGTTACAACACAGCCTTTAGCACGATCTAAAACATGGTCGGTGTTAGTGTAACATGTCCCATGGGCACGAACCTGTGTTAGATTAGCACGTCCCTTGTTTATGTATAACACAGTGCCTATGTTAATTGGACACAAGCTGTGTTGATCCTGTAGTAAATCTTAATTATATTTGGAATAAACCTGAAATCAACTAAACACAAATCCCAATCTCATAAACATATAATTAAGATCAAACCATCACTATAACATAACAACAACACATAAACTCAACAACTCTAATCAACCTATCACATCATGTGACGCCCAAATTTAATACTTGAATTTTTAATAGGATTAGAAATTCACACCTATTTTTTTATAGTAAAGAATACTCAACAATGAAAACATTTATACATGGATTTAAAATTACAATGCAATAAACCAAAACACTTATTTGAAATCCCCTATAACCAATCCATGTTTATTTAAAAACATGCTCCATCGACCACGCTCGTGGAAATCCTCCTAAACCTGCACCCACCACATTCAAACAATTCTAATGTAAGTAATTATCATTACTCAGTAAGTGCGTTTAACACAATTACCAAAGTAGTTAATGCATAAGTACTCGTTTCTTATTAAGCTTTATGTACATTATGAGATAGGGCAATCATCCCTATTTAATCCCTATTCAATCTGTTATGTAATTTCCAATTAACACTGTTTTATAAACCGAAACTGTCTGGGAAACAGTTTACTCAAACCATTTTCTAAACTGTTTTGCCCTTCATATAAAAGTTTCTATAAGTGGAATGGTTTCCAGAACGGTTTACGTAAACTGTTTTAGAAACCGTTTCGCCCATCCAAAATGTCCGTGGAAGTGGAACGGTTTGACAAACCATTTCGGAGTTCGTTCCAGCCTTCCAAAAAGTCCATGAAAGTGGAACTGTTAGGCAAACAGTTTCCAAAAACCGTTCTCCTACTCGTTCTGCCCTGCTTCCAGCTATATTTCAGCACAATTCACAGCAAACACAACAACAACTCAACATAACATCATCCAAGCAACATCAACTCAACATAAGCATTCCATATCCATCATTTCCAACCTAATTCATTTATCAACCAATCTTATATACTTACATATACAAGGTTCATTGTGGAACTCATTTTTAGAAACCAATAATCCCTGATTTTCTTGATAAACATTATAATATAAAGATATGATATAAAATCAAATCTAAAAATAGAGGAGAGAGAAAATGAAATATATATATGCGCTATTTTATAAAAACTCGGCCCCATTCATTCGTAATATAAAAGATTTTACAGCGAAAACATAATAAGTTTGAAAAACATTTCAAACTAAAATTCTGCGTATATATATAAATGTATAACATCTGTACAAATCAAAATGTCACAAGTGAAAACTGGAGCTCGACCTCTGACGTAAGCTCTAGAAGTACTGATCAGCTCTAGGTCCAGTGACTGCAGCTACCTACGGTCTGCAAAATCATTTAAAACAATAACGGGGTGAGTATAAACAATACTTAGTAAGTATTCTTAGCTTAAACTTAAATGATGTGCAGGAGAAAGTATAAATCATCACGAGGACATGCTTATCTATCTTGTCCCTTGGCATCCCCGAATGCCAGAAAAATTGTTTCACACAGATATAAAACAGCACATAGCATTATCATAATCTGGCACACAGCTATCATCCACAATCTAGCACACATCATTCCATCTTCTTTATCTCACACAGAGATCAATATCTTTCATTCAATATCGCACACAGCAAAATACGAACCACACAGGTTCAACAATAGCAATCATTAGTCATACATATGTGAATGTAATGTATGAAATAAAATGAAATGTAATTTCACACAGAATGACCCAGGTATTATCCACCATCGCACACAACAGTGGAATTTTCCTCTATCGCACACAGCAGAGGTAAGGCATATAGCCTGAGCACACAACTCTGAGCAAAGCTCGTATATATATATATATATATATATATATATATATATATATATATGGACCATAGCACATAACAGTCCAGGATAACACATAGTAATCCTTTATCCATGCAGGAATCATATTTCTTTGCCACACAGGCTCGTGTCACACAGATATGTCAATGTATGAATGTAATCAATATGAATATCATTCATATTCGCACACAATATTTGAATGACATTCATTCCGCACACAGCACAATACACAACACATTATTCATTTCAGCTCACACAGAGCAAATCATATCAACATAAATACAGATCACACAGAGCACAGAATACCACATAGGTAGATCAAAGATAACATATCAAACTCGTCCAATAAGCAAGTACCACAAAGGTATAACATATCATCTCAATCAAAAACATACCACATAGGTAAGCAATTCATCAATACATTCGTATCGATCATCAATCAAGCATCACATTCATTATAGTTCAACTAAGAACCTAACAACTCAACATAGCATTATAGGTCAACTACCTTTACTTTGCTTAATCAACGTAATTTCAATTCAATTACGATTAAATTAGTAAGCGTAAGAACACTTACCTCGGAATCAAGCTAAAATCAACAAACTAAACTCCGAATCAAACTCCTCCCAATAGTCATACAGATCCCCCTGTATGAAAATAACCATTCACATACTAATTTTAGCTTTCATTTCATTCAGTACCTAATAATTCAATATGAATTCCAATTCAACATCAACCATTTGTAAACTTAACGTAAACCTTAGGTTTATGCCTTCCTTCCATCATCTTTTCTACACAAACTCATCCTAACATAATTCTAAACTCATTTCTAACTTCTTAACACCAATAATCAGTAGTTCCAACAAACAATTCATCAAAAACCAACCATAAAACTCAGCAAACTACTAACCATCAACCTTATGTAAACTTTATTCAACTTATCTTGATTTTGGATGGATTTTTGCAAAGATTTGCTAAGATATGAAGTTGGTATGAAGGTAGGATGGTTAGGAACCTTAGAAGGAAGGTTTGGAAGTTCAGAGGGTTTACTAAAATCGTTTCTTATGTTTTCAATCAATGAAAATATGTTGAGTCGGTTAAATAAACATTCTGGCCGTTTAGAACGGCCTCTGGGAACGGCTTCTGGCCGTTTGTGGTGGCCGTTTGCATAGAAACAGTTTGTGGGAACGGTTTCATGGTCGTTTTCACAGGCCGTTTCCTATGTATTTTTGCCACTTTTCACTTTTTTTTTGATTCCTTCATATCACCCTTATATCAACCTTAAAATACTTATGTTTAAACACTTATTTATCGTCATTTACTGACGAAAAATATCCAGAATGTTACATTCATGCTCAGATTCTTTTAAACATAATTTACAAGGTTCCAGTATTTAACAATCGCATTCACGATTCACCACTTATAACAATATATGAAACAAGATTCATAACCACATCCATATATACATTCATGGGTCATATTACACATTCGTTGCTCAAAGTTCCTATAGTGCATAACACAATTCATAATTCCTCATACCATTTCAATTAAAGGATAAGTATGAATGGGAAATGAAATGCCAACACAAAATCACATACAATGCATGCATGCCCCGGGGTCTTTCATTTTTTCTCAGCCCCAGCCCAGCATCGAGCTCTCGCTTGGAATATCCTCGGCCCAGCCAACATTGAGCTCCCGCTCGGATACATCAGGCCCAGCCCGGCATCAAGCTCTCGCCTGCAATATGCTCAGACCTAGTCTGTCATCGAGCTCTTGCCCAGAATCTCACGGCCACGTGTCACACAATAATGCCCAAGGCAATACATGAATCATGCTATTCATTATGGCCATTACATCCTAAATGCAAAATCATGCCACTTGTATTTCATTCCATCTTTACATTCATCAATAGAAAGCACGTATCTCAAGTTCATAATCCATATTTGCACACATCAAATCCTCAATAATACTATCTAATCCCAAGCACAAGCTCATCTATTTCTCTTGCATTCAATCATTCTCAAACATACAATTTCACACCATATTTTCATATAAGCTCAATTACCATGCACATCATTTTTACATCACAACACATAGTTTGTATTATTCCAAACATCTCAACAAAATGCATAATTGCAATAAATCACACAAGCACTATCGTAATCAAGACCCAATTAGTGACACATGCTTGCTACCATCTTAACAAATATACATTCATTGTGTATGCTTAACATTGCATATGCAAGACATACAGTGGAAAGTGTAAATGACACTTACCTTAAAATCCGCGAAGTCGGGCTCTTGGCTCAACTCCAATTTGGGTTTTACAATTCACCTCTTATAACATCATTATCATAAAAATATGTAAATAAACTATTTTACATATCAATTAAGTCATCTAAGACTTTAATTAGGCAAACCCCTAATTACTCTCACAACCAAAACCCTAATTCCCACATTATTGTACATTTTTTGTATTAACTCTCAAATCACACTCACATTGCTCACATTTTACTCATTAAACTCAAATCCCACCTAATCTCTCAACCTCACACTCATTAAACATAAACCCCAAATCACAATCTCCCATCAAAAACCATAATAACAAGCTACATATCTATCCCCTTAGGATCCTTCACAAAACCCCTACAATCCTCACTCAAAAACCCAGAAATCTTACTTAGGTAAGGGATTTTACCTCGCTCCAAATGCTGCAAAACCTGAGGTTTTGCCTTGGTTGTCGTTCTTCCATGGAAAGTACGAAGATCCAAGGTTGAAGGCAAGGTTTATGTGTTTAGGAAAGGTCTAGGGACATCTCTTAAGCATTGGAAGGGTAGGTTTCGGCTGGGGAGGATCACCACCCAGGTCAAAATGGATTGGCAAACAGTTTATGCAAACTGTTTGCTTAACCGTTTCAACACTATCCAGTGCAACATTCAAAATGCTTGTCACTTCTGGAATGGTTTTGGGAACAGTTAGCATTGTCCGTTCTCTAAACCGTTCTCACCAGTTGTCCGCACAGTTTTTACGCTAAATTTTGATTATATTTTTTGGGGCGTTACAGCTCTCCCCTTTAGGAAATTTCGTACCCGAAATTTTTATAGTCTCAGTTCTTTACCACAAACAACACATTTATACTATCATCATTAGCTAGTCTCAAACTCCATCTTACAAATATATTTTTTTATTCCACACACAATCAAACATCCTTCAGTCACGTTACACCCATCAAGGCCAATGCCTCTAACCTACCCTCACAATTTACGCTTATCGTTCCATTCTCATATTCTTAAGCAATGACTTACATTTCAATCATGTACTCTCAGTACACATGAACACTCCAATAATCCAATCTTAGTCACATTAAATTATTGCATGAACACCTTCTTTTCTAAGAACTCTTTGACTCCATTCTCACAAATATCTCTATGCCCACAGTCTCCCATCTATCTGGTAATGCCAGCCCAAGGTAGGTAATAAGAAAATGAGTTGCGTATGCATGAGAAAGATATGTAGAAAGTGCAGAACATTATAAGAAATGTGAGAAATGTCCTACTTTTGGTCAAGAAAGGTACATAGGAAGCCAAAGAATCACTTCCTCATACGAATGATAACCTGACACTACCTTCAAGAGAAAGGCGAGCGATAGAAAACCTCGATAGTTACTCTCCACATCTAAATCCGCAAATGTTCTCTCATATTCATGTTTTTTCATCAAATTGTCACGGTCCCATGTTTTTGAAGCGTTAGCCAAGTTATGGTTTTTGTTATATTTGCTGACAAAACATCTATTTTCAAAAAATAACAGCTTTTAAAGACTATTGTTCGTTTGATAATAATTTTGTTTTTGCAGTCCCTATATTTTTTTCAATAATTTATGTCTTCAATCTTATTTACTGTTATACATGTATTGAATTATACGATCTAGAATACAAAAAATTATAAAATTCTGATCCCTAACAAATAACATGTCAATAATTGCATTTATGCTAATAATCCAAAAAACACTAAATAGAAGTGAATGACATTCAACATCCAACAATAGAAATAGTGGAAACAGAAAGCTGCAAATATATTGTTTTATTCCATCCACTTTACTAATTTTCAATAAAAGGAGACTGAAATTAGCTTCTTGAACCACTTCTAGCTGCCTCATTCCGTAATAACGACGCAAAAACAAGAAACATTTATGAGAAATGGATACAATATCAATCAATATAAGTGAATCAAATTCTTCATTTGATAACATTACCTTATCAACTACATTAGCCTAAGCTCTACCCCCCAAGTATTGTTTATAGACTACACCTAAGGTTGACGCACTTTATTCTATCTTACTATTATCTCTTTGCATAAATAGTGACAATGGTATCTCAATGATTAAGCTGACATATGTGAGGAATATTTATATAGGACCTTGAAGCAAGAGATTTTATTCTAAATATCCCTAGTCGGTCACTACTATGGGAATATTAGGTGAATTAAGATTAACATGCTCTTTCTAACTTAGTGGGTTCGGTCCTACGAAGCACAAATACATTGGATGTCTATTAGAGTCATGACACATGTCTAGGATATGGTATTTGGATTATATCTGCATATGAGAGAAGAGTTTAAGTTGAATTCTATCTCCTTCATTGTGAAACTCATTTTTAAAAACATAATTCTCAAATAATTAATTCTTTTCACAAATGATTTAATAATCAATTAAAATATAGAGGAGAGAGAAAATCGAAATACACGCATGTTATAAAAACTCGACATAAATATTTATCAAGATAATAAACAAACGCAGAACCTGCAGTTTAGTTTGAAAAAAACTTCACACCAAAATGCATTTATACAAATATGTACAAAACTCAAAAGTCCAAAAACATGAAATCTCAGAGCCATAACTGAACCTCGAATCTCGTATCGCTCTGGAAAAATAGTCCACCACAGTAGTAGAGTCTAGCAGCTACCTACGATCTGCATAACATCACAAATCACACAAACACAAGTGAGTATTTTCATACTCAGTAAGTGCTTTTACACATTTACCAAAGTAGTTAATGCATAAGTAATTGTTATTTATTATGATTTAAGTACTTTATACAATAGGGTAAACATCACTATTAATTATTACACAGTTCTATACTTGAATCCCTGTTTAATTTTTGTTCAGTGTATTTTCTCATGAGGCACGGTTGTGCCATGTTGAGCACAAGGTCGTGCTCGTCCATTTTTCCAGAATAACTCAGGCACGGTTCGTGGTGCCAAAAATTGATCTGAAGCAGAGGGTGTGCTGTCAACACGGGGTTCGTGCTGACTCTTAAAAATGTACTTTTAACAATTGAACTTCATAGCAAACACAACAACAAACATATTAACTCAGTTTATTAGTTGCCCTTCTAATATGACTACCATTTCTACAGTGCAACGCTGCAATTAAGCACAATATCAAGCTAAAATGCTTACCAACCAAGGTCATATCACATAACACATTTATTCTTTCAAAATCAATAACCCTCACATCATTCACGCAGCAATACACACAACAATACTCATCATTTCATTTTCCATGTTATCAGCTATAACAAGTGAATGCATATATGAATGCACTAATGAATGAAAGTGTGATGCCAATGCAAATTGCATATAATATGCCCCAAGTTTTCCTCTTTTTCCTTGAAATCATCCTTAGCACATAGCTTAGGATAACACACAGCTTGTAATAAGGGAGCACACAACTTATAAAAGTCGCACACAGCTCATAAGGATAACACACAGCTTATCTGAATAACACACAGCTCGTGTCACACAATGCTTATGCAACACATGAATGTCTCATATGCATTCATAAAATCATTTTCAAATCAAAAACATGTTATGCATAATAGCACATAGCTCATACATATCACATATGAATATAATAGGCATTAGCCTTCATTTTCATAATGCTTATCATCATTAATCCATCAAAGCATAATCCACAAATCACATAGATCATAACACATTTTCATTTCATCATTAGCATCAAAGCTAATACACATAGTAACCATATTAA
>CANYCX011256663.1:0-12693 GCA_948193385.1 Breynia disticha f. nivosa
CCTCTACCAATTTCACAACCTAATATACCTTCTCTCTCCTCATCTAACCATAATTCAAATTGACCCTTAAATTCACCTCAACAGGGCTCGAGGATTCTTACCTAAACCACAAAACACAGAATCGAACTTAGGGTTGAAAAACCCAACCACATCATTATTCACCTTTGACGTTCTAATGTCGATTTCGGCCACCTAACACAGATATAAACACCAAAAACAGCTACCAGAGGTTAGTACACTTACTAAGCTTTTCGACGAGCCATTTTACACTCAAATCGGAGCTTAAATGACATAGTTTTAAGGATAAAATCTGTGATCATGGCATAAAAACGGGATTTGACAATCCATGGAAGAAAATCTTGCCGAAACTCGATCCTGGATCGACCATGAACCTTCCCAACTCTAGGATTTCACGAAGAAAGGATTCCCTAGGGTTCCTTTCTGTTAGAAAGAAAGTATAGAGGAAGAGAGAGAGTGTTTATGTGGTGTAGAGAGAGATAGAGAGATGTGTATATATATATTTTGGCTGGGGACGATTTTGTCCTCGGGCACTATTGGCCATCTTTCCTCCGGTTTTCACTTTTTCCCGGCGATCTAAACTCCCTAAAATAGTTATTACTCATAAACCTTCATTCCCTCAACTAAACCACTATTCAATTAATTCGCGAAAAATTTCCCCATATTTTTATTAAATATTAAATTTTAATTTTAAAATTAACTCAAAATAGAGGCGTTACATATGGTACCTAATATACTTATATACCATATTTCCAATCCTTCTAAAATACAGTAAAACAGTAGCTTATCAAGTGAAAAATGACCCGTAAACTCAGAAACGTACCCGTAATCTATACCGTAATCATCCGAACTCATTTCATCATCGCTCAAAGCTTATTCCTTCATAATAAAAATCAAACCAAGTTGAGTCTTTTTCCTTAACTTGCAATCATAACACAAACTCATCAACATATCATAAAATCCAATATTGGAATCCAAAATCAAAGCATACCTCAATGCTTTGACGTGGAGTCTGGAAATAGATATGGATACTGTCGTCTCATATCTGACTCAATCTCCCAAGTAGCTTCTTTTGGTGAATGAAAACTTCATTTCACTAATACCATTGGAATCTCACGATTCCATAGTTGTCTCAACTGTCGATCTAAAATCTCGACCGGCTCCTCCTCGTAGACTAACTCCTCAGATATCTCTAACTCTGGAGCACTCAATACGTGACTAGGGTCCGATCTGTACCGTCTCAACATCAAAGCATAAAATACATCATGTAATCAGGACAAATCGTCTGGTAATCTCAAACGATAAGCTAATGGTCCCACTCTCTCAATAATCTCATATGGCCCAATATACATAAGACTCAATTTACCTCGATCATAATAACTCTTCTAAAGATCCTGAGCCACTTGCATACATCTTTTTACTATGTTCACTTTCTCGAGAGTTTGCTGAACCAACTCTGGTCCTTCTATCTGTCACAAACCCTCAACATTCCAGTAAGTTGGACTATGAAACTGTCTCCTGTATAAAGCCTCGCAAGGTGCCATCCCGATACTAGAATGATAGCTATTGTTGTATGCAAACTCAACCAGTTGTAAATGATCATCCCAATGACCTTCAAACTCCAAAACACATGCTCTCAGCATATCCTCTACTGTCTGAATTGTGCTCTCCAACTGACTATCAGTCTGTGGATGGAAAGCCTTACTAAACCTCAAGCTCGAACCCATTGCATCCTGGAGACTGCGCCAGAATTGCGATGCAAACCTAGGGTCACGATCAAACACAGTAGAAGTAGGAACACCATGTAACTTGACAATCTCTACGACATACAATCCAGCTAGCCTATCCAACATATCATTCTGTCAAATAGCTAAGAAGTGAGCTAATTTTGTTAGTCAATCAACTATAACTCAAATCGCATCGTGACGTTAGAACATCCCCGGTAAGCCTATAATGAAATCCATGGTGATCTTCTCCCATTTCCATTTTGGAATGTCTAAAGATCTCAATTTTTCAACCGATGCTTGATGTTTTGCCCTGATCTGTTGACAAAGTAGACATTTAGCGACAAACTCAGCTATATCTCTCTTCATGTGTACCCACCAGTAAAACTCTCTCATATCTTTATACATCTTCGTGCTGTTAGGATGAACTGATAAAGGTGAACAATTAGCCTCAACTATCAACTCATTCTTCAACTCTAGAATATCCGAAACATATAATCTCTCTTTCTAATACAACACACCGTCGTCATCAAGTCGATGCGAAGTAGTCACTTTCCTTTTTTCAACTTTCTTCTTAATCTGCATCAAATGATCATCCTTAATCTGACGTGATGCGATCATATCTCTCATCTGAGGTCAAACTCTAATATTAGCTAACATCTTATCCTCGATAAAATATACCTGCACACGTAATTCTCTCAAAGCAAATAGTGACTCTGCTGTATATGTAACTGAATCATCATCCTCCTTTCCTTTTCTATATCGACGACCACATTCGCCTTTTCAGGATGATACTCAATTGTGGAATATTAATGCTTCAGTAATTCTATCCATCGCCTCTGTCTAAGGTTCAGCTCTTTCTGACTCGTAATATACTTAAGACTTTTGTGATCCGTGAATATTTGAAAAGTCTTACCGTATAGATAATGTTGCCAAACCTTAAGCGCATGGATAATCACAGCTAACTCCAAATTATGCGTCGGATAATTAACCTCGTATGGTCTCAACTGACGCGAGGTATATGCAATCACTCTGCCATGCTGCATCAATACACCACCTAACTCAACTCCAGACGCATCTGTATAAACAACAAACCCACCTCCATGAGAAGGTAACATAAGAATTGGAGCCTTAACTAATCTCGTTTTTAGCTCTTTGAAACTCTCTTCACACTTATCATTCCAGAAGTAAGGAGTATTCTTCCTCAATAATGTTGTCATCGGTCTAGCTATCCTCGAAATGTCTTCAATAAACCTCCGATAATACTTGCTAGACCCAGAAAACTAGTACCTCTGATACATTCTTAGGAGCTTGCCTTTATCTTACTAAGATCAGGTTTCACTCCCTCTGTTGATATAACGTATCCTAGAAAGATAACCTTTGATATTCAGAACTCACTTTTGCTGAACTTAGCGTATAACTCTTTTTCCTTTAACAACTCGAGCATGATCCTCAAATGTTGCCTGTGCTCCTCCCTATCTGTCGAATACACCAACACATCATCTATAAATATGACAACGAACTGATCTAAATAAGGCTGGAATACCTTATTCATCAGTACCATAAAGACCGCTGGGGCATTTGTCAACCCAAAAGACATGATAGTGAACTCAAAATGTCTGTATCTAGTTCTGAATGTTGTCTTTGCTATCGAATCCTCCTCAACTTTTAGCTACCAATATCCTGACCTCAAATCAATTTTGAGAAAATTGTAGCTCCTCGCAGCTAATTTATTAAGTCATCTATCTGCCGTAATGGATGTTTGTTCTTAACAGTCACCTTGTTCAGCTGACGATAATCAATGCACAACTGCATACTACCATCCTTTTTATGCACAAACAACACTGATGCTCCTCAAGGTGATACGCTCGCTCGTATAAATCCCTTATCTAACATCTCCTCTAGCTGTCTCTTCAGCTCTTGCAGCTCCACTGTTGCCATCCTATAAGGTGCAATAGATATTGGTGTTGTGCGCAATATAGTCTCTATCCTGAAGTCAGCTTCTTGCTGTGGTGGTAATCTTAGTAACTCATCAGGAAATACGTTAGGATAATCACGTACAACATGTACATCTCGCACCTCCAACTTCAGTTGATTCAAGTCAATCAATGAAGCTAAATAGGCATCACAACCCTCTCGAATCAACCTCATAGTTATAAAAACTAAAATCAGGCAAGAAGGAATAACCTTCCTCTCACATACCAATAATACTCGTCTCTTGTTGTCAATCTTGATAACGACCTCATTTGAATAACAGTCGACCATAGCCCATTTCCTGGATAGCCAATCCATCCCTAAGTTGATACCAAACTCGGCCATCCTCAAAACGATCAAATCGGCTACATACATCGACCCCCAATCCTCAACTCACAGTGTCATAAAATATATTGTACTAATATAGTTTCACTCGCTAGCATAGAAACTGCAACTGTACACCCCAGCTGCTCAATACTACCTCATATATGCTCTACAACATTCTCGCTAATAAATGAAGAGGTAGAACCCGGATCAATAAGTACTAAAGTATGATATGTAAAAATGGAAATAGTACCAGTGATGACATTCGGATCCTTAATTTCTTCATCTCGGGTTATGACATAAACTCTAGCCTATGATACTGACTCTACTGGTGTGTTGCTGCTCCACCAGCTTCGCCTGTAGTACTGGAACCACTAACCCCACCCCTGGAGGCTGATCCTCCACGAGAAGTAGACCCTAAACTGCGTCCACCTTTGCCATAAGTACCACCTGCAGATGTTGTGGTCCCAACCTCACCTACACTACTCTGTCTAGAGGCACCTGCTCCCTAAATATCCCTCCTCTCAGGACAGTCTCTGACGAAATGCCTCGGCTGGTGACAAATAAAACACAGGGGTCATGCATCCACGCAGGAATAGGTACATGTATCTCTGCTCAGATAAGTAGGAGACCTAGTGGACTGAATCTGCCCACTTCCTGCTCTGCCTCTCGACTGTCTGCTACCACTACTACCATCTGTCCCTCGCGGTGGCCTCGACTCTATCTTCTTTTTTTTACTGTTGTTGAGAACTAAAACCCAAAGCCCGATGTCACTTTCCTTTAATTTTACCTCCCTCGACTTCCAGTTCCTCAGCTCTGATCATTGTCTCTATCAATAACTCATATATCGAGGGTTTTATTGCAATCCTATTGCGAATAACATACCTCAGACCACGCTCAAATTTATCCCTCCTCTTTTGATCTGTGTCAACATCCTCTAGAGCATAGAAAGATAGTCGAGTGACCTCCATCTCATACTCTGTAACTGTCATATCTCACTGCTTCAACTCCAAAAAAGCAATTTTTCTTCGTCTGATATAGTGGAGGAGTGTACTTATCTGCAAACCGCTTCAAAAAGTCATCCTAAGCCAACACAGGAAGATCTTTCTAACTATTAGGAACTGTCTCACACCAGTTCCATACTGCTTTATCTAACAATGAAATCATATATCTCAACTTCTCCTCTGGCGTACATTTCATACATGTCAATATATGATCAGTATGCCTCAGCCAATCATCTGCCTCAGTTAGATCTATAGTGCCCTCGAAAGTCTTAACCCCCTGTTTTTTAACCTTATCAAAATTCTATCAATGTTCAGGTTTGACTGACTCCCTAATCCTTTTTGACCCTGCTGACCCTGCTCTCTTATCATCTTTTGCATCATCTCCTAAAACGGAGCATATGTAGGATCATAAGGGGGTATAGGCATCGTAGGCTGTGCTGGCTACTCTAAAGGTACTGGGGCTGACCCGTGTCCTCCTACTGAATCTCCAGACTCGGTTGTGTGATCAGGCGATATATCTTTGGGCTCCATTGTATTCAAAATCAGTTTTAAAACCTTTCAGCCTTTCAAATTAATGCAATGAAAATCACTAGCATAGTCCACAGAGAATTTAATCCCTGTTCTGATACCACTAAATGTAAAGCTCAAATTTCAAATCCATTGTTCCCATATTATCATAATACTAATATAATATATCAGAGAGGAGAGAGAAAAAAACATGCATTTTATAAAAAATGGCCTAACTCTTTTTACACTAAAAAGTAGAAATGTAGAAGCTGTAAATAGTTTGAAAACAAGCTCAAACTGAAATGCATATATATAGATACATATTATCCTGTACAATCTATGTACAAAAGCTGAAGAAATCAAAACTGGAGCTCCACCTCAAACTATATCGCAAAATGACTCTGATCACAGCAACTCGTATCAGCTGGCAGCTACCTAAGATCTGCACATCATTTAAATAATCAACAGGGTGAGTATAAAATAATACTCAGTAAGTGATTATCAAATATTGAATAAATGAAGTGTAGTGGAACAGCACGGGGTCGTGCTCCTGTGAACACGGGGCGTGCTCAACTATAATTTCCCAGTTGGCACGTCTTGCCATTCTCAACACGAGTTGTGCTCACTCAAAACTGTCTAGTTAGCACGGGGTCATGCTCTTCACTATTTTACCAGATTTCACAAGCACGAGACGTGTTGTAAAGATTGCACGAGGACATGCTGAGCTACTGTTCTACATTTTAAGTTTTAGTTCATTTTGTAATTCATAGCAAACAAGTTCTGTTTTCATTCAAGGATAGCCATCAACTTCCATTTACCATATATACAATGTTTTGACACTAAAAAACATATTCACACTTGCTTGCAACATGTGCATAATGAGCATAAGCATAAGAACCAAAACATCTCAATCTCAAATACACATCTCATATCAATCAATCCAGCATTCATAAGTCACAAAGCAATAATCAAACATGCCAATTATGAATGTTATTCAAGTGCATATGAATGGTTATGCAATCACATGTGAAATGTCTCGGGGTTTCTTTCTTTTCTCTTTTCTTTTCTTTTCTTTTTCTTTTCTTTTCTCTCTTTTCTTTTCTCTCATTTCCTCGGTCCCAGACCAGCATAAAAAATCCATCCAAAAAATCATCGATCCTAGGCCGACATCAAACCCAGTTCGACATCGAGCCTAGCTCAGAATAATCCTCAGGCCCAGCTTAGGATATCAGCCCAGTGTCACTCAAATCATGCAACACAATGAATGAACAATGCATTCAATGGCCAAATCAAAATCTCATCTCAATGTATGCTCATCAAAGTCATAAAGCAATCACATGCTTTTCAATAATCAACAAGACATCAACCAAATATCAATATGATCTCAAACAAGGCAAATAGCCAAATGAGCATACCAAATCATATCACAATCCCAATATCATCAAGCCATATCTCAATCAAATCATACTAATAATAAATCACATAAGCAAGAATCATATCACTTCATAAGTTTATTAGAACATAATTATGAGCATTTACTAATTGTTCTTATATTTAAGCTTTTAACCTTCTTAAGTATTCTTTCAACTTTTTAAGGACATTTAAGTTCCTAATTAACATAATATGTATAAGAACAATTACGAGACTTACTTAAATAAGCGTAGGAACACTTACAAGTTACGGATTCCCTTACCTCAACTAGTATGCAAAGTCGGCATCGGGTGCTAACTTTGATTCGAATCGCATATAGATCCTCCTATGCAACATCAAACTATAGAAGCTGTCATTCACATATCTATACTCTGAATTCACACTAAGTATATTAAAAATAGCCTTTTTAATCACCATTCTTAAATTCACAGTAGGCTCATCCAATTCTAAAACAGCAAAGAATAATATCATACACTTACCTTAAGTGACTTGTACTTGATCCTTGCAAGAATTAAAGACTTTCTTGCTAAAATACTAATTCAATTTCCTCCTCTCACAAATTCTAGGGTTCCCTGATTCTCCTGCCTGCTTGTTTTTAGTTTGCTGCTCTGTTTTATGAATGAAATTGTAAGCAATAGAACTGTTTGAAATAACCCAATCGACACGACCTCGAGCACGGGTCGTGCTCGTGCTCGTGTCATGCATTATTGGCACGAGTTTCTGTTCATTCGTGCACGATCTCGTTTTGCAATAAATTCAACACGAGGGCGTGCCAAATTTCCAGGATGAGCATGTGGTCGTGCTAATCCTTAGTTATGAGCACGAGGGTGTGCTCTCAGACCGTGTTGTCTGTTGTTTTTCTGTTTTTCCTTAATCGTTCCAATTCGATCCCGTTTTAAGCTATTTTCTATTTATTTTAATTCCTATAATTTCTAGGATGTTACAAGGGTGGTAGATTTGCAATGATTTCAATCTTTTCTCGATCTACCTCTATCCTATGATTGGAGATTTTATGTCCTAAGATAATGCCATCGGTGACCACAAAGTGACATTTTTCCCAAATTAGCACCAGATTGGTATCTTCGCAATGTTTTAGAGCATGAACCAAGTATTTAAAACATTGCTCAAAAGAATCACCAAATACAGAGAAGTCATCCATAAACACCTTCATCATGTCTTCGACGAGATCGTCCAAGATTGCCATCATACACTGCTGAAATATGGCTGGAGCGTTACAGAGTGTGAACGACATTCGTCTATAGGCAAAGTTTCCATAGAGGCACGTGAAGGTTGTCTTCTCCTAGTCCTCTAACGCGATTGGAATCTGAAAATAACCAGAAAGATCATCTAGAAAACAATAAAAATGACCATTTAACCCCTCATTCGTTTGGTCAACAAATGGCAGTGGAAAATGGTCCTTGTGGGTGGCATCATTAAGTTGGTGGTAGTCAATGCACACACGCCACCTGGTAACTATACGAGTCAAAATGAGATCGTTCTTCTCGTTCACTACCACTGTCACCCTCCTTTCTTTGGTACAACCTGTACTTGACTAATCCATGCACTATTCGAGATTGGATAAATAAGACCTGCATCAAGTAATTTGATTACCTCAGTGCGAACTACGTCTTTCATCTTCGAGTTCAGCCGATGTTGAGGTTGAATGACTAGCTTGTACTCTTCCTCCATCAGAATCTTATGCGTGTAAAAGGATGGATCAATCTTTAAAATGTTTGAAATCTTCCTTGTCAGTGCTTTCTCATGCTCTCGGAGCACTATCACTAGTTGCTCCTTTTGCTTATCATGCAAGACAGATGAGATTATTACTGGACGTTTATTATTTGAGGCTAAAAATACATACTCTAAGTGATTCGATTTGTGTGCAACTTACTTGGATACTTGGATATCATTCGTATCTATAGTTCTACCCTGTATTAGACATCGTTCTAGTGGATCTATGTATGTCAATTCCTGCCAATAAGTAGATAAAGAGGAGTGAGATGAACTAATAAAAATAACAATAGTCATCCTGTCCAAGAGAGTGACGTAAAAACTTTGATATCAGAAAAGTAACCGCTTCCTCACTAACTCATAATACCAGTTCACCATCATTAACATCTAATATAGCACTAGCAGTGGCTAAAAATGAATGACCTAAAATCAAAGAGACCTCAACATCCTCATCCATGTCTAGAATCACAAAGTCAAATGGAAATATAAACTTATCCACTCTCATCTAATATAGCACTAGCAGTGGCTAAAAATGAATGACCTAAGATCTAATATAGCACTAGCAGTGGATAACGCCTTGGAAATTGTAGGATTTAAAATAAAATAAAAATTTCATTTATTCGGATCAAATCGGATCGATTTAGAAAACATTTGGAAAATCAGCAGACAGCACGACCATGAGCACGCCCTCGTTCTCATTGGGATGATTAGCAAGTCCCCGTGCTCATCCTGAAAAATTATCATGCCCTCGTGTTGAATAAATGCAAAACAATACCGTGCATGACAGAACAGGAACTCGTGATGAGATTTCACGGCACGACCAAATGGCACGACCCGTGCTCGAGGTCGTGTTGGCTGGAAAGATATCGAGTGATCTGTTTTGATTCATTTCATTTACAAAAACAGAGAAAGGAAGCAAGCAAGTCGATTCAGAAACCCTAAACTTTGTTTAGCAACGTGTTTGGATCGAAATAACATCATTTCTTACCAAAATCAATCCCAAGTGTGAAGGTAAGCTTATATACTTGCTTTTGGATAGTTGTGATTATCTAAGCTTGTTGAAAACTTGTTGAGTTCAGAGTTTGATGGGTTATTTAGTTGCTAGAATGTTGTTGGAACATGATTAGGAATTGGTTGATGTTCTATGAAGGAAATTAAGTTATGAATGAGTGATTTATGACTTAATTACTTGTTTAGGAGGATTTAGATGATTACGAGCCGAGAAATCGAGGCGGTGTTAAGCAGTGCGAGTGTTCACGTATTTCAAGGTAAGCGGTTCCCACTTACGACCTTTTATAATTACGAGTATCTAGTAGTTTCATAAGTGATTTTCTTAGTTAAGTATCACTATACTTAAAGGAAAAAGAGATAAAGAACATAAAGCTTAAAAGCTTTAAAAGAGAACTAAAATACTTATATATATATTATGTTTGTGTGAAACATAATTAGCTTGATGTGATTTCTAGCTTGTATTGATATGAATATTGATTGAGATTGTGTTGGTATGCTCTATTTGATTATATACCTGATTGACATATTGTTGACTTATGGTTGACATGTTAGCATGTGACTTGTTTTGGCATGTATATATTGAGCATGAGACTTGCTTGATTGAGCATACATATGAGATTATCTTGTAGAATGTTGAATGCATATAATCATTCATTGTGTTGCATGTTGTGTGTGACACTAAGCTATAGAGATTACAGCGTGAGACGCGCACTGTTAGTTGAGAGATTCCTGACATGTCGGTTGAGAGATTCCCGACAATTCCGTAAGTTATTCACAATGTCGAGTGAGACGCTCGATGCCACGCGAGACTCATGATGCCGTATGAGACTTGCGATGTAGGTGAGACGCCGATGGATGTAAGCCCCGAGCATTCGCATATGTGTGTGCTTGAGATTCATTGCATACACGAGATTATGACATTCATATGAGCATTGATTGTTGCTATTTATATATGTATGTTGTTGAGTTATATGATGTGTTTATATGTAATGACATGTTTGGTACTTGACCATATTAAAATGCAAACAAGTGAGTTTATGTGTTTGATGAGTTTGAACACTGTGTGAATGATATATATATTTAATGATGGATGGGTTTATACCTATGCATAACTTGTTTTTACAATTAAGATGAAATCAAATTGTAAAGTACTAAAACAGTATCTCAGCACGACCACCTTCTGACCAGCATGCCCTGTGCTACTTGGCCATTTTGGGATTGTGTATGAGCACGCCCTCGTGCTCTAAGGTAGCACGATCGTGTTACTTAGGTTTGTGTTATATGAACACAACTCGTGTTTGTTTTGGCACGGCGTGTCAACTGGGATAGCTGTTAAGCACGCCCTCGTGTTCATCCAGCACGATCTCAGGTTGTTCCCCTGCACTTCATTTATTCAATATTCTGATTTTCACTTATTGAGTATTTATGAATACTCACCTGTTTGAATGTTGAATTGTGGTGCAAACCTGTTTGAGTATTTATTCAGCTTTTGTTTTGTACAGACAGCTTTTGTTTTGTACAAACTTGTACATATATGTATATATGATATTTTGCTTCCGCTGGTTTGTGTGTGAATTTTGTATAAATGGATTTGGGCCCAAGATCGGGGTATATCTATATATATGTGTTTATCCTTTCTATCTTTATTCTTATATTATTTAAATGGGGTGCAAATTTGGGGATATTTGAGTTTTAAATTTGAGCTCCATAGGTTTTTTGAGGCATTTTATTTTAATTAAAGACTTAACAAAGTCCTAATGGGATTAGGATTGTTAAGTGATTTAATCTTGCAAAACTTTTCTTTATAAAACCAACTGAAACCCTAACATTCTTGATGAGAGTGGTTGTCCCTCTAAACACCACCAAAAACCGTGAGCTTCCACCTAAAGATCAAACATGATATTTTTAGGGTTTTTCTAACGTGAGATTTAGGGGCTGATCATATATTTTGATCATCACTATGCCTTCCATTTCACAAGAAACTCATCCGATCATTGACGAATAGGTGAACCAAATTTCTCTTTTATGCTAGTACACGTTTCTGCTAATCTGTGTGTTAGTTTTGTAGAGGAATCATGTGTGGGATTCTTTCTTGGTGTCGCAAAGGTCATCTCAAAGTATTTCGAGGCAGTAGTTAACTGTTCTTTGGTAAGAACTCACGGCCTACAAGAAGAAAGAATAAAAGTTTTCTTTTAAAGTCTACATTTTTCTATCAACTAGTTATCGTCTAGGATTAAATCTATATGTTTCTTAAATTTTGGTGAAGATCTTTGTAGGACTCAAAATTTAATTCCATTTATTTTTAAATCCTAAAATGTAAAACCATTTACCCAATATTTCCAATAATTTTCAACATAAACATGAATATAGAAAAGAGTTATTAAAATATACAATCAACTTATTTGAAATGTAACAAATAAAATAAACTTCTTTAAAATATCTTTTCAAAACAATCCATGTTTCTAATCTACGTGCTCGAGTCCTCCTCGTAGTAATTATGTTATACCTGTACAACATGTAAACAATCAAAGAGGGTGAGTATATAAGAATAATCAGTAAATGTAAGCCTAATTTCAGTTTAAATGAAGTGCAGGGGAAGTTTCAGTTAACACAAGCGTACTAATGAACACGAGGTCATATTCATACTTAAATTCCCTAATGGCCCGGTGCCATATTGAAACACAAGTTTATTCTTATTCAGATTCAATATCCAACACGATGACGTGCTGGTCAGTACGAGGACATACTGAGTGTCAAAAATGCCTATTCAGTTCCTGTTTTAAGGTAATTTAGCATACAACAATCTATACCTTAGTTCCATTGTTTCATAGGCTATTTCCTTACCCTTTCACACATAATTTCTAACCATATAGGTTAAATACACTTAATTCAGCACATAACATTAGAATCCAGTATTGATATGTAAAGCACAAAGCATCTAGCACAAAGCTAGCTACATACCAATTCCA
>CANYCX011256704.1:0-14995 GCA_948193385.1 Breynia disticha f. nivosa
GGTAAGATGGATGAAGGTTTACTTATGGTTGATGGTTGTTATTCCCTGTTTTGTATGAACTTTAATGGATGGTTTAGCTGCTGGAAATGATGAATTAAAGTGTAATACAATTGACTTGATAGTATGTAATTGCTAGGATCATTTTGAGGAAGAAAAGTGGGTAGAAAGAGTGAAATCTTGAAGGTTTAGTTAAGGTTGATAAAGGGATTATTGCTGGAAATGTTAGCTTAAGTAAATACATGTTTTCAATGGATATTGATGCTGGAATTATGTGTTATTGAATCAGTAGAACATAAATGAAATCATGGGAAATGGTTTAGACAATGTAATCATTAATTGGATAGAGTTTAGTAAGATGAATGTATAAGTAATGAATGAAAAATGGTTGACTTAAAGTTGATTAAGAATGTTTTGATAATGTTACGTAAAGAATAAATGAGTTAATGGTTAGTTAATTCTTTGTATGCTATTATTTACATACAGGAGGACCTTGTATGCCGTACTGAGTACGATTCTGGTCTGGGACCGAGGGAAAAATGAAAAGAAAAGAAAAGAAAAAGAAAAAGAAAAGAGAAAAGAGAAAAGAAGACCCGGAGCAGCATTTGCATGCGATTGCATAATTGCTTAACATTCATATGCACATTGCGACTGGCATTCATTTATATCATGTTTGATTCGTGCTTCTGAGGTATGAATGCTTCTACAAGATGATTATTAGCAGTGCATGTTTCTTATGTTGTGTATTGTTCTCATGAACACTGGTTGCACTGATAATTACTTATTGATAAATGTACTGAGATTTGATTATGATAATTGAGATCAGTTTGAGATGTGATTGTTTTGGTTATATGACAATGTTTTGGTATGATTGAGTTGTTTGTTTAGATTAGAGGAAGATCATATCTCAAGCTGGGATATCGATTTTCCCTGCGCTCATTTAACCTATACGAATCAATTATAGTGTGAGATACTTACTGAGTATTGTAAAATATACTCACCTTTGTTTATGTGTCTAAATGATGCGCAGGACGCAGATAGCTGCCACTGGACCAGAGCTGCAGTGATTTTTTGCCAGATAGCAGTTATTAGAGGTCGAGCTCCATCCATCTATTTTGAGTTTTCCATTTTTTAGATTGTACATATTTGTACATATTTGTAAATGTTCCTATTTTGAGTTTAAAATGTTTTCA
This sequence comes from Breynia disticha f. nivosa, assembly GCA_948193385.1. Lineage (NCBI taxonomy): Eukaryota > Viridiplantae > Streptophyta > Magnoliopsida > Malpighiales > Phyllanthaceae > Breynia > Breynia disticha. The sequence continues at coordinate 1,191 of CANYCX011256704.1, forward strand.
AACTTGTATCCGTTTCTGCTGTAAAATATTTTATGATATTGATGTTTGGGCCAGATTTGTTTACGAAATGAATATTTCATTTTTTATCTCCTCTATTTCTACTCTGATATATTATTATTATGAAAAGAATATTGTTTATCAGGTTAAATGGATTTGAAAAATGAGCTTCACAAATGTAAGAACACCATGTGAGAGTGAGTGATTCTAATCACATGTTCCGAGATGTAGAGATTTGGTAATGCAAGAGTGAGTGATTCTAATCGCAATTACTTGGGAAAGGATGGTGTCATGTGAGAATGAGTGGATTCTAATCACAGTGACATAAGAAATGTGAGAGTGAGTGATTCTAATCACATGTGCCGGATAGATATTGGTAGTGCGAGAGTGAGTGATTCTAATCGCACATACCTAAAATGATAAAGTGTCATGTAAGAGTGAGTGGATTCTAATCACAGTGACACGAGCAATGTGAGAGTGAATGATTCTAATCACACGTGTCAGGTAGATATTGGTAGTGCGAGAGTGAGTGATTCTAATCGCACACACCCGAGATGATAAAGTGTCATACGAGAGTGAGTGGATTCTAATCATATTGACACGGGCAATGTGAGAGCAAGTTAGTCTAATCACATGTGCCTGGATAGAGATTGGTAATGCGAGAGTGAGTGATTCTAATCGCATACACCAAAATGAGAAGGTGTCATACGAGACTGAGTGATTCTAAGCATATGAACACCGGTTGAACAACCAAGAGAGAGAGAATCCTTTGAGAGAGAGAATCCTTTAAGAGAGAGAAAAGCATGACGTTAGGAAAGAACGATAAAGGCATGCCATAAACATGATGCATACGCATTTGGTCATACTTTGGTTTATGATATGAATGATTGATGAGTATCTATTCCATTATGTTGATGTATGTTATATGAATCATGATTCATCTAACAATATGTGCTGCATGAATAAAGTGTTTAAGAATGTTAATGTTTAGTATACAATATGTGATTGATCGTATGGCATGGTTTGCATGAATGAATGGAGTGAGAGTGTTGAATGGCTTGTTTTAAATGTTGCAAAGTTGATTAAATGCATAGTAATGGAATTGTTTGATGTACTTGTGTGAGGACTTGATATATTGGCATGTGGATAGCTATGTTATGTCAAAAGGGTTTACATGTGTGTATGTGTATGTGATGATAAGGTGTATGTGCTATGTGAACCTCATTTTCGCTAAGTTCATTTCTCAATAAACCTTGATTTTTGCCCCCATTTTTTTCCTTTAAAAGTAATAGAAACAGTCAAATGAAATATATATATAAAGAGTGGCAAACATGCATTTCATTAAACCAAGCCCAATACAAATGAAGTGTCAAAGTATGCGGAAGCATATGGTTTTCGGTTTAAAATAATGAAAGTGCCAAAAGTCTATACTATCATGTGTATGGTTATACAAAAATGCAATAGGTGTAAATCTCCAAAACTCCTAGGAGCCGACCTACTGCAGGTATCACACGCTCGAGCTCAGCCAAAATAAAAAGTCCCTGCACCGGCTACTGTCGCTCTACACACATTAACACAACAAAACAAAGGTGAGTATATACAATACTCAGTAAGTGAATCCTTATAGTGGTTATGTTGAATGCATAGGGGAACTTTCGACCAGTACAGGTGTGCTTGTGGAGCACCAAAACCGCATTCGCCTAAATTCCTTATGGCACGTTGTTGCCATGTCAAACACAACATTTTTCTTTCTTAAGTTAAATTCAAATTTTTCCAGGGAGCACAGTCGTGAGCACGACCTTCTTACTCTTCCTGCCCAGAACAACAGCCTATGGCATGGCTCATGCCAAATTGGCACGACATCGTGTTGATCCACGATTTTTCAACATTAAAATCACACAAGTTACACTAGTTTTCTTAAATCAATTCATATAACTCTCTTATACACTCAAATCACCACAAGTATCCATTCAACACATGATTCACACTCTTTAACAAGAGTTAATCAAATAATCATAGCCAACAATACAAACATCAAATCATCATTTACATAATTCATACACATAAACAAACCATCATCCTACTTGCATCCAATCATAACACACTAAACCAAGGTAATGTATCATGAATGCATGTGTATGCAAAATCGAGCATACATAGCTCATTTATCATTTCTCAAAGGCATAGAACCAAACTCATACATAACCAAGCCACTCATATATAATTCATCATTCATAAAACAAGAAACACACATATAATCAACAATTCATAATAAAACGCACTAAAGTAAGTGGCAAAGCACTTACCTCGGGCTCCAAGACATGATTCATCGCCCGATCTTCGATTCGGGTTCTGGAAATCAATACCTACACACATTCAATCACACTTAACTTACTACTCACCATAATTAAACTCAATTTCATACTCTCATCCTTATTTTCTCACAAACCCCCAAATCACAAACCCTAACATCCACCTTTTCTCACTCTTAACACAAAACGAATCTATACACACATACTATTACGAATATTATGCCAAACCTCATAAACCCCCATAAAAAAACCCACTCCTTAGCACCTAAATTTCATCAAAATCGGGCTTACCTCTCCGAAAAATCGCAACACTCCCTAAAAATCGTCCCGGTAATGTTTTTCCTTCGCAACGTTACTAATTTGTAGATGTGGAATGAGGGTTTGGGGTTTGGAAGTGATGAAGGAAATGTTGGTTAGGGTTTCTGCTGAGTTTTACGTGAAATGGAGGAAGGTCTCGCATTTCTCAATTTTGAACCAGAAGTCGGGCACGAGCTCGGTACGAGTCGTGCCATAAGGTCGTGGTCCGCATTTCCAACACAATCCCAGCACGCCTCGTGCCAATGGGTCGTGCCTCACATTTCTAGCACGGTCCTGTCACGGCTCATGCCCATGACTCGTGCCAACTCTTTCCAGCAGAGATGAGCACGTCCTAGTGGCACGCCTGTGCCGAGTCCGTGCTCATCAGCTACTGCTGGAATTCTCAGCAAATCTTCCGTCAACTTATATCCAGTTTAACCCTATTTCATTTAACTTAATTACAATCATTTTTGGCGCGTTACATGTTATGTTAAAGCATTAGGTTGAATTTATTCGGATGCTAGAGTCTTGAAGGAATGTGTTTTATTTTCATGCTGGAGAAAATGTTGTGATATGAATGAGCTTATGGTGCAATATGTCTATGTTGGTAAGTTGTGTATATGGGAGTGTGCAATGAGATCTAGGGTATGAACTATGATCGTATATATATATATATATATATATATATATATATGTGGTATGGAATGCTTGATAGGATGTGTGAAAGCCAAGGATGAATGAGTAAGAAAGGAAGCCTGAGAGTGTGTTTCAACCTTTAGATTATGTTTTTGAGGAGGTTAGTTGCTATGAGAAATGTATAAGTGTTAGGGGTGATTTGAATGCATATTTTATGAGGTCTGCAACTGAATAACGTTGGTTTTATATGCAATTAACATATGTTATTCTAGGTTCCAGATGATTAACGTAAGTTAATGTAAAGAATAACGTACATTAATGTGACACAGAATGTTGTCTTGAGTCCTAAAATGTATCCCAGTGCTACTCGAAGTTAGAACATATTTGGGTTCAAATTAGAGACCTAAAAGTAATCAATTCTGAACTAAATAACACTATAGGGGTCTTGGATCAAACATTTTAAATATCGTAAGATAGGGTTAAAAAGAACGAGTAGAGTAACCCATGAGTGAGGAACATGAACCTATCTAGAAAGATAATAGTGAGAACGAATGAACGAGTGTACTAGACTTTATATGGTTAGGTAAGTGACGAGAGGGACATATGCTTACTGAGTTTTGTACTCATATTTTTCGTGGTTGTGTTTTGTGTGTACAGACTAGGGAGGCTACTGCGTAAACTGTTACACTCTACGCTCTTTTGGAGATTCTTGGGTACTGTTTCTGCCAGGTCGGGAAGTTCATCCACTTATTTTGATTTTTTTTTAAAGATTTGATGTGTAAACAAAGTATTTCTTCCTAATGTTTTGAAACGATCTGTAGGGCTTATCCTTAGGACACAGAATTTTGCTTATGTTTTATTAAGCAGGGTTTTTCCTTTATGATTCTTTCTTGCATTTCCTTTTTAACCGACACTCGAGGTTTTCTGCAAATTAGCTACTGCACAAAGTAGTAGGTTTTAATAGATCGTGGTGCTTCAAATATAAGTTTTAAAATGCAAAAAAATATAGTACAGAAAATGAGAAATAAGTTATTAGTCAAGAAAAAGGAGATTTGAATTTTGAGCGTCACAATATTGATCCCAATTGTGTTTTACTAAAAAGGTTTATAGAATTTGGTGGCCCAATTTATCAAAGGTCAGTTTGAGATTTGGCATACGCAATTGCTTGTTTCATTCCAAGTATAATCATTCACATATTTTGTTTTCTTTTTTTGTCGGTGAAATGTGTTTTTAGAGAATGCATTTTACGTTTTTTTGGCAATGGAATTGATTTGTTATTAGTGCGAATCCTTTTTGCATTTTATTTGGAAGTAGTTTATTGTTACGGATTCATGGTATGTTGAGAGAACATGTAAAGAATATTTTAAAATATATAAATTTTGTTAAGTTGCGTTGTTGGTTGACTTCATACGGTCATGTGCTTTGATTTCGCTTTGTTGCTTATATGCCAACTCATGCAAACTACTAAGCAGCAAAAGAAGAGTTGAATGTTTTCATCAAAATTTTGGATCAATTATTGTTTACTTTTTACTAATTTTGTATCCAGAACAAAGGTGAATACCAAATTGACTATGTTTCAGCTCCATGGATCACTGAAACTAACGAAACAAATAATACAAAGTAAGATATATGTTAAAGGGTATGTTTTCTTCACTTTTTTGTTGGCAGAGAATGCATGATTTTCTTTTGCTAGATTGTCAAAGTTCCATTCTGGCTTCCATTGGGTTTTGGAGTGCTGTATATAGAAAAGGGGAACAATAATTTGGTGAATGTGAAATCATTAGACATGAATGACATGGTCTGTTGGATGTTATAATGAAAATTTTCAGTACTGAGTCCCATTGGGGTATCACAAAATGTATCGTTGAGAATTACAATTCTTGTAGGGTTTAAGTATCACGTGATTGTTAAGAGCCATCTTAATTCAAATTATTTTGACCTTTGGTTCATGCTTTTTGGTCATGGCAGTAAGCCCTTGACAAAAGACTTTACCTTCTTCTTTATGTAAATACACTGCCATCTCCTGACGGGAAGCCTGTCTGGCATTTTCCAGGGAAAATTTATGAATCCAAGGAAACGTTTCAGAATGTAAATACACATTTGATCATTTAGTTCCTCATCCTATTCTTTTTAATTTATCTCACATATCTGGCAAACATTTGCAGTGTGCAGAGACTGCTTTACAATCTGTCTTCGGGGATCTTTCTCATACGTATTTTGTTCGAAATGTTTTTATGGGTCATAGGGTCATACCGTGGACAGATAATGCACCAAACTCTGGCTATAAGGTAAGATCTTGGATATTACAGTTAATTTTACACTAGCTTTTACAAACACATACTGCATACCTTACAGTAATGCCTTGTGTTCTCCAATTGTAAGTATCACCTGCTTCCCTTGATAATAGATTCTGTTTTGTTTCATATAAACCATCCTGAGTGTTTTCCAATGGTGCATATGCTTTAATGTATGCTTTTTGTGTCATCTAATTATATTAGTTTTTTTCTTTGTTAGCGGTTTTTCTTTAAGTCTCAGGTGTTTTAGTATTTTTTAGCTCTGAAAATGGATAAATGGGTTGAATTTAAGCTTAAAGATGCTGCCAGAATCAAACCAAGGAACATGTAGCAAAATATGTTGAAGCATACCTCGTGACTTCCAATACTCTGATTGATCCCCTCCCTTTGTTACGTTCTCATTAATGTTAGCATTGATGTTTAGATATTGCTGCAAAAGTTCATGAAATCATTATATCTCACTTTGCTGATGAACTTGTGTATTGTTTCGATTTTATAGAATGAGTGAATATTTGTGAATTGAATTACTTTGGAAATAACTTTTTTGAATTAACTGATTTGTTTATAATTTATATATCTTCAATTAATTATGTGTGCATCTTTATTTTTTTGTTTGTTTTTATTTTATTTTATTTTTTAATAACTAATTAATATAAAACATAAAAAGTATTACAAAAATAAAAAATTTGGTTATTAAAACAATAATTAACGACCAAATATAATATCAACAGTGAAGAATAATGTGATGGTTGTAGAGCAATAACGACCACATGGTAGGTCGTTGTTAGTTTCAATAACAAATGATTTATTATATAGGGATCAAAATGAAAGCTTTTAACAAAAGTAGAACGACCGTTAAAAACTTTTAACGACCAAAATATGTTCCTCATTATAAGATTTTATGACCAAACTGGACGCAGTCATAAATAATCTTCTAAGACCGGAAGCCTTATGGTTGTTTGTTAAAAATTTTTAACGAGAAGTGTAATAACGAGGGGCAAGAAGGGAATAAAATATCATCCCTAATGATAATTTACAACCAAAACTTTAATTTTAATGACCAAATTTCCCCTCGTTAAGAGACTTTTTTGTAGTGAAATCCTCTAAACACCACCTAGGAGGATCCTAAAGGATATGACACCCTTGTTGCAGTTCATTACCCCAATTAGCAATCTTGTCTGTTGCTTGGTTACCTTCCCTGTACATGTGCTCAAAATGTAGAATCCAGTCCTGCCCAATAAAGTTTTTGCAACTTGTTACAAGGGGAGCAAATCGTTAGCAAGGATAAGGTTCATTCTGTAGTAAGAGCAACGTGGTTTTAGAGTCAACTTGTTTTAGCCCACTAAGATTTTCTTCTTCTTCTTCATAACCAGCTCAGTCTGCTTCTCATAAGACTAATTAATGATCTTGACTTGTCTCTTGAAGAACCAAATATCCAAATTCATGACACCTTTATTGAATAACCCAACATTGTTTTTCTTCCAAACTCACCAGCATGCAAGAATAAACACTTCATTCCAAGGCATAGCCTCCCACTTGAATGAGCATTGAATATTAAATTGAACCTAATGCTCGAAGGAAAGGTGGAAAAATAAGAGAGCTGCCTCGTTAGAAAAGAGATGAATTAACATATTTTTAGTATCCTTACAATCCCAAAAGATGTGGGCAGGGGATTCAACACCTTCGTTACATATACTGCAATTGTTTTCCACTCTCATCCCTCTAATAGTCAAGTGAGTCTTACTTAGAACCATGTCATACATGAGAAACCAAGAAAATTCTTATTTTCTCTTTGGTAGTTTTAATTTCCATAAAATCTTTCAAATTAAAGTTTTTGGGGTAACTCTTAAATCTCACGCGTAAGATTGTAAAGAGATATTTTCTTATAAATAGACTTTAGACATTAGTTGTTATCACAAAAATTTTTAGTCTAGTTAACTAGTGAGGTGCAACTTAAGCTAAAGTTTTTTTGTGAGAATGAGAGAGTTTACAATTTTTTTGCTCAAAATTATAAACTTAATTTAGTGGAGAGCATGAACGTAAGTCTATTGTTGAGAGACCAAACCACGTTAAAATTCATGTGTTTATTTTTCTATCATTATTGTTGTTAATAATCTTCGTTAATTAGATTTTTTGCTCTTCTAGGCAGGCTTCTAGGTCACGAGAGCGCCTCTCCAAATGATACAAGGTGGGAATGTGTAGGTGGTTAAATAGGTTCTAGAGATAAGGCAAATAAGAGGGTGGGGTAATAGTATTTGTTAATGACGAACCAACATCTCTCTTATGTGGGGGAATTATAAATGAAGGGAAGGGAAATCACCATGCATGTTTCGATGACTCTGGTTAGGAGAAGCAGTAGGATATTATTATTGCATGGGACGCATGACTTCCTCATTTTGTAATCCATGTGTTGCATGTCATGTTCTTGAGATTGGACTAGAAGAGGTATATTTTGCTTTGGGGTATGTGGAAGCTTCTTCTATTTGGTGCTCAATATGAGGAAAATATGGTGGTGCGGATAGCTCTGGTTTTATGTCTTGAACTATTTTCTGTTAGAATTTACACAGTCAAACATGTCAAGATCCATAAATCAGAATTTCTATTTCAATAACAAAACATGCACCATAACCCCAGCTCTTCCGCTCAAAACATGCACCATAACAAAATATGGTGGCCCTCCTCACACATGCCGTATCACTCAAGGTGCCTCTCCTACTTCACATAATATTATTCCATTCTTATCTACAAACTCTCTTACTTCACATCATAACCTCAAGACTCTAATTGTTCCCAACCAACACGTACCTCACAATTCTATTCCTACTAAAATACCACCACAATTCCACATCCACATCATCATCTAAGTCAAACTTCAATCCATTTGATTCTCTTCCCTTATCAAATCCCAATAACTCGATAAATCCACCCATTCCACCTACACCTCATTCAAACTTAAATCCATCTGATTCATTTTCCTTATCTAATCCATCAACATGTCAACTTCCTTTACTACACCTACTTCTCCTGTTTGTCTTTACACAACAAGAAAATGGGCGAGTTGCAGCTTTGAGGCTAGCGTCGAAGGTCGAACGCTAGCTCATTTTACGTCGAAACTTGACGCTCAAAAACCTTTGTCAGCCGGAACAAAAAATGTCTGACCGAGAAAAAACACGTGGTACTTTTAACGTCGAATTGCGACGTTATATGGAGTCAAACTTTGACGCAAATTAGATAAACATTAAAGTTTGATGAAAAAAACTATATATACCCCACCTCTTCTCTTTCATTTATACGAAAATCTAAACAAAAAATGGTGTGCTGTATAGAATTTCGTAACGGTGATTTTCGCGAGACGAGGAACGAAAGTATTTTTGTAAGTTTTTATTTTAAATGTTTTTTTATAACTTAATATTTTTTTGAAAAATTATTTATCTATGTATAGCCTGATTATTATGTGTTTATGGTAAATATTGTGTTTTGTATTTAGCTTTTTCGGTAATATATTGTTAAATTTTTTAAGTTTGACAGAAACTTTATTGTTAAAAATATAAGGGAATAGATGTATATTCGTTTAATTGATGGGTTTCTTAACTATGAGTTCATTGTCAGGGTAGAACAATTTATGGAATTTTGCACTTCGACAGATGTCTTTGTGGAGAATGGAAATTTAATTCATTGTCCTTGCATTAAATGCGACAACATGAAACTAATTCAGCCGGTTATGGTAAAAAAAATCTGTATTCGAAAGGATTTATTCCAGATTATTTTTATTGGAAATATCAAGGAGAAACGCGAGAGCAATTTAATTTAGCATTGCAACAATCTGCGCAGTACAAAGGAACGAGATCAACCGTCGCAATAGGCTAGTCAATCCTTCTTTGCATACTGGAGGAGCGATGTCACACATGGCGCATCACCGACGCATGGTTAGTTGAATTTTTCCCATATTCATTTTAATTATTTGAATTAAGTAATTTCGTTTAATTATTGAATATTGTCTACGTAGGAGCAACAACTGGGACGAGAGGTTCGCCTTGACGAGTTGCATAGAGCTTTGCATACGCGTCGACATGACGGTGTCAACTTTGTCGATCAACGATCTCAGCAGATACATGTACATTTCAATATAACCATTTCAATTTAATTGACATACATTGCAATTTTTACAATTTTGTATACTTTTATTATATTATCATGTATATGTACATTGTAGGCACAGTATGAGCAGCTTGTGAGTCAGCGTTTGCCTACTCCTGATTCACAACCTACTCAGGAGGATCGACGAGCTTCATTCTTATAGGCTGTTAGAGGAGTTAGACCGGACGGTTCTGTTTCTGGTCTTGGCACCTTTGCACATACATATTACGCATCAGAGCTTCGCACTTCACGCGTGACTCAGATGAATGTTGTGTTTGAGGCACGTTACTGTAACACCCCGGAATTTCTACGATGAAATTATGACAGTTCGGCAGAAAAATGCCGAAGAAATTGCCAAAACGACCTAGGAACGGCCAGGGTGGCTGTTCCATAGCCGTTCTTGCTTCCCAGCCGTGAGAAACGACCAATGGGAACGACCTCATGGCCGTTTCCCATGTCTGTTTGGCATGTATTTGGCAGGTTAAATAATTAGACGCGAGTTTAAGTCGGGGAGAGAGAAAGAAAAGGGTATTTCGACCAAGAACACCTCAAAATCTTACCAAACCCTCTCTACACTTTAAAACCTCAATCCTAAAGCATTTCTACCCAAGAATCTACCAAGAAACACCCACATTCCATCAATCATCCTCCTCTCCATCGTATTCTCTACACATTTTTTTGTAGAAGGGAAGAACAAGGTGAGTATTTCCTTTTGTAATCGGAAGGGATGGATGAAAATAGGCACATTGTATGAGGTTTTGTTAGGTTTTTGTTATAGGACATGATTCTACCAACCTTTAACCTTAAAACCTAGATTTTGGTTAGGATTGAAGAGTTAGGGTTTGTCAGAAAATGGTTGTTTTGTAGGAATAAGAGAGAGAGTATGAAACTTGACTTGAATTCGTGAATAACGCGTAGAATGTGAATGCATTTTGTGTAGGGAACGATATTCGCGACCCGAGGCGAAGGTTGGGCGAGAAAATTGTGCTAGGACCGCGAGGTAAGTGTTTTACCACTTACTTTGGTGTACTTTGTGCATGTACGGTTGATTGCATATATATATATATTATGTTGTTGGGCTATGCTTGAATCAAATAGACTATTGCGGGATATAAAAGGATGAATTTCATATTGGTTACTTTTGATGTAGGATGTGTTGGTTGTGGAATGTATTATGTTGATTGGTTATGTTTGAATCAAATGCGGTTTTGTGAATTTTGTGTTGATTGTGTGATTTCGGATATGTTGAGTTGGAAGAGATAAGTGCTTAATTCTTGGAAATTTGTAAATGAATTTGGTATGTGGATGAATGATCTATAAAATGGTGGCTTGCGAATGTGTTTAGAATGTTGCTTGTAGGTGTTTGCCATTTGCTTTAGTGTGATGATTGTAGGGATGGTTAGTATTGTGATGTAAATGTTGTGTTGTTTGTATGTTCCTTCTGTTTCGAATATGTTAAGTTGATAGAGGTATGCTCTTAATTGTTTGGAAATGGTAAATGGGAATGTGTTGTTGTATTCCTAAAAGAAAATGGTATGTTGATTTAAAATGAATGTATGAGGTTTGATGTATATGATCTTGGATTGAATGATTACGATATAGTTTAACGTATGATAATGACTTAGTGAATTGTATGTTGTAAGTGTTGGAATGGATGATTGTATTTGGGTTAAGTTGTGTGAATGAGGTGAATGTATGGTTGGATTTGTGTGTGTGGGTATGAAACTCTGGAAGATGACGTGTTTGGGTTAAAACGAATTATGTAATTGTTGAAAAGGATTATCTAATGTGTATAAAAATAGTTAGCATGGTTGAGTGTTAAAATGTTTTGTATTTTGATCCTACAGGTGCAAATGGCCAGGGAACGGCCAGTCTGGCAGTTTCCCATGGTAGTTTCCCCTATGTTTTGTGTTGACAGGGCCAGAACGGCCAGGTGAAACGGCCACCATGGTCGTTCCCCCTATTCTGCTTGTCGAAAAAGGATTTGCTGTGAGAGTTTTGAGCTAGTATGGTTGGTCTATCGATCCGTTATGAATGATATGGATATGAACATATAATCTTGCATGATTATATATGTGGTTTGTGTGGAAAATGAATTAGAGAAAAGAAATAGAGTATAATGAAAATGTGGAACTTCCTAGGGTATGTTTTGCGTGTTTTGTATGATTTGTTGATTTTTTGGGCCGAGTTGGCCGTATATATATATATTCTATGTGATTATATAATGGTGAGTTATGTTATCTGGCATGTGCATGATATGGATGATCTTGTTGGTTTTTGGATGGACTCGTTGAGTTACATTTGGTATGTTGGAGTATTGTGGCCGAAAGATGGAAATGTTGCATTCATATCCATACCATATTTGCATTTCTTGCTTAACATCTTCGGATGCTAAAGGGGTATGAGGGAGTCGGCAAGGGTTCAATTCCAATATTGCCCAACTGGCTTAATTGGTTAACATCTTCGAATGTTAAAGGGGTATAAGGGAGTCGACAAGGGTTCGATTCCAATATTTCCCAACAACCTGCCTGTTGCTCTGTGCCAGGAGAGGGGATGTTAAATGTGGAGATTTGTCAACTCGAGCAAAAGCTCAAATGATTATGTGGGGATTTGCCAATTTTGGAGAGTAGTTTTCTCTCACGCGCATTATAAGACCCCGGGGCATGCATCTAGTGTAGTTGCATTAGCATTTCATGGTTTTGCAATTATGTGGACTTGGATTGGTATGATATGTGATGGTTGAGACATGAACCTATTGTGATTGCAGAAATGTGTTTTGATTTGGTTAAGTGGGATGTGTCCAACTTTGTATAGTTATGAGGAGTGGTAATATGTTGATGAATTTAAACTAATATTGAAGTTGTTGTATGTGCGCATATGGGAAGTGATATGAGTTATAAGGTCGAATGTGAAATGCTAGGCTTGATTGTGTTGCGAATATTATGAATATGATAATGAACTAAATGAATAGATGTATGTGTGTTAATCACATGTTAAATGGTTGTTGGTTTCTATTGATGCTTATGATTGTTGTGGCATGGCGTTAGGGCGCCATTGGGAGGATAGGTCGGGATGGTCGAGGACTCCCCTGCACCCCAGCATGTAATGACACTGAGGGACCGCCTTACTGAGTATTAGAAATACTCACCTGTATTTTGCTGGATTTTGTGCAGAGTGACAGGTATCAGGGACGGGACTACGTGATCGGCGAGGCTAGCGGTGCGATACTGAAGGTCGGGCTACCAGCTATTTTAGAATTGTGAATGCTTGTGTATTTATCCATACATTAGCATAGATGGGTTTTGTAAACTTATCATTTAAATGATTTCCACGGCTTCTGCATTTTCAAATTATATTGACGTGACTAGTGCACCATCGTTGTCACCTTGCTAGACAGGCCGATGAGGCCAATGGTAGCGATGATGACGCATCACTTATGTAGTATTTTTTTTAATATTGTATAATCATCTTCATTAGTAGAATTTCACATTATATTAGTGTGTTTTTTCTTTATCAATTTTCCCCTAATTAAATTTTATTAAGTTTATTTAATATTTTTTATCAAAATTTTTTAAATATTTTTTAAAAACTTAAATTTTTCTTTGGTTTCAATACTGCGTCGAACTCCGACGTAATATTAGCATCAATGTTCGACGCAATATCACGTCGGAGTTCGACGAAAACTTACGTCGGAGTTCGACGCTATGTCTCCCAAAATTATTCTGCGAAACAACCCTTCCCTCCTCAATTTTCACTCCTAAATTTTTACTTCTTCCCTCTAAAACTTACCATATATATACCCCTTCATATTTTCACTATCACAATCTTCACACATTCATAACTCTCTCATTCCTTCTTCTTCTTTTCCTTAATTCCTTTAAAATTTATGATGATTCTTTTTTTATAATAATAACTAATTGTTTGTCTTTGTTTTTTTAGGTTCATGATATTGTTTCATTCATTAAAGGTAATTTTCTCAACACATTCATAACTCTTTCATTGTTTATCTTTCATTGTTCCTTTTTTTATATTATACTAATAACTAATTTTTTGTTTGTATTTTTTGTAGGTTTATCACATTGTCTTTCTTATTTTTTTTTTTGCTATTGTTATTGATATAATGTTTATTTTA
>CANYCX011257993.1:0-13510 GCA_948193385.1 Breynia disticha f. nivosa
GGAATTGCGAAAGCCTAGGTTTAGGGAGGCTAATCAAATAGTGTTAATGTTTGAATGGATAGAAACATACCATTTGGGTGTTAATGTGTTCAATGATATGCTTGTAAGCTTAATGACCTTAATTAATTTAATGTATCACGAAAGTAGAACATTGAGTGAATTAGGGATACGATTTTGAGCATCTCGAGAGGGACTCTTAATTAAGGATAGTGCGAGAACACCAACGATAACCTCAACTAAATTCGGAAATCAAGTATAGGGCTACTGAAGTCTAGGAAAACCCGACATCTTTATCTATTGTTTCTGAAGTTTAAATTTCATTTGCATGTTATATCATTTGTCCAAAACTCCACAATTATTCATGTTTGTTATTTTTCTACATTCATTTAATTGCACCAAATCGATTTAAATACACTGTTCCCTGTGAGATTCGATCCTGGAGGGTTTATTTCCGTGGTAAAACTACACCGACCTAGTACGCTTACTAGAACTCGGTCAAGGAGTATACTTTTCGGTAAACTCCCTTTAAAAGTCGGCCCATGTGAGCATAGGTGGCTCATCCTGACTCCTGGGAATTGCCTCCCACCAGTTCCAAACATCTTTCTCAAGTAGCGAGGTAGCGTACCTCAGTTTCTGCTTTTGACTACATCTCGTTCGGTTAAGTATCCACTCCGTGTGGCGAAGCCACTCCTCCACCTCTGCTGAGTTAGTGGTACCCTTAAAAGACTTTGCGCTTTGCTTGCACACCTTGCCGAATTTTTGATCTATATTCACCCCCGGTTGACCTACTTGCCTTCGCATCATCTGCTGCATCATCTCATATAAGTTTGCATAAGCGGGGTCAACGGATGGAATGACAACGTTTGTTGGCTGCCCCTCGTGCATTGGGGTGGGTCCCCACCCTTGCATAGATTCCTAGGACTCGGCGCTCTCGTGCGGGGACTTCGTCGATTGGCTCCATTGTATAGTAAATCATCATTTAAAGCTCTTTTAGTTCACAAACGTGATGCAATGAAAACAATTTTATGTACAGTCCGCAAGAAATATAATCCCTGCTCTGATACCACTAAACGTGAACCCCGAAAATTTTTTACAATTTCCAAATAAATAAATAAATAAGCAACATATTTTTTTTTCATTTTGAAAGGTAAATAAATCTCACAAAGAACGAAAAAACCCCCAAGATGATCATGCATTAAATACTTAGTGTTTGATAATCCAAAATACGCACTCCAAAAGCTGTCGAAAGTCCACTACCAATTAGTACCTTCTAATGCTCTGCATAATACACATTTAAACCTACTGACATGATTATTGAACTCAGTAAGTATACCTACAATACACTTACCTAGTTATTTAGTGCATAAATACTTATTCAATCTTTTAAAAGCTTAGGTGCATTATGGATAGAATTCATTGTTCGTTTACTTAGGTTCAGGTCACACTCTTACTATTTATAGAATTTCCAAGAAACACGGGGCGTGCTGGCCAGTACGACCACCGTGCTCCATCTCACGAGCCCGTGTATAACAACACGTGGGCCGTGCCAACCTTCTAGAATTAATCGGTGTTTCAACACAATCACCATGCTTCACAACACGATGGGCATACTAGACATCTGGAATCATACAATAGCCTGGCACAACATCATGTTGATCGACACGATGGGCGTGTCGGCCTACTGGAACTACATAATGCAACGCATTAACCCCATTCTTCACAAGTCATTATCTAAACAACACATATTTAGAAAAACCAGTTCCAGCAATACTTATAAACCCTATACTCATGTTATCAACACATTTTTCCAAAATGCCACAACAATTCACAACCAATAACAATCATTCACAAGTTCATATTCATACACATTATTGCTATGTAATGCATCATGTATGCCAATGCAATACACACAAATGCATGCCTCGGGTTCTTCCCTTTTTCTTTTATGATCAGAGAGCTCTCATCCTCATTTTCATACAACTACGAGCTCTCGTTCTTAATTCCTTCACGGCCACAAGCTTTTGCTCTCATTTTCACACATCTAAGAGCTCTCGCTCTATTTTCTTTTCTTTTACGACCATGAGCTTCCGCTCCATTTTTTAAGCCAATGCCCATTCATTTCATTACGGCCATGCACACATAATGATCATGCCAAATGCAATGCAACAATGTCCATATACGCGTGCATAACTCATAACAATTCAACATGACCATATACCGCAATTCATCCTCAAATCCCTATTTTAAAACATTCCATCAATTCAATCATACCAACGCAATTTCATCAATTCGCAACAACGCCAACCATGTCATTCGTCAACCAACAAAAGCTCAATTTACAACACTCATACAACATAACATTCCACAAACAAATAACACAATATCAAACATTATTCAACTCAAATACACCTCCAATTCAACAATCACATTTAAGATTCACATTTCTTTAAAACACTTTCGACATGCATTCAACGACATATATTACCATACAAATACAAAACATACCAAGATAAGTGTGGTTAGGTGCACTTACCTCGAATTTTGTAAAGTCGTGTGCTCAACACTCAACCTCGGCTCGGGTTCCTTTTCTCATCTCCTGCACAAATTTCATTTTCTAATTTAGTTAAACCATTTTCTATCCATTTTAATTACCCAATTAACTCACATAGTCAGTTTCCACAAGTCTTCCAAAAGTTTCCTAATTCTCACAAAACCCACTCAAAACCCTTATTAAACTCACTCCTCCTCCACTTTTTCCCTTAAAACCCTAAATTCGTACCACATTTACTAGCCATTCACGTTCTCTCAAGTTCCCTCCACCCAATTTGTCAATATTCTAGATTTTATTCACAATTTACACTAAATGTCAACTAAAAATCGTAGCATGCAGAAGCCCTAATCACAAGTTTAACCCAATCAAAAGGTCTAGATCATTACCTTAGTTCCTTAGCTTCTCAAGCCATAAGAATCCCCCTCCTTCTTTCCAAAAATCACTTGCTACTAAAACCTATGGTTTGGGATCATTTTTGGTGCGTTTGTGGTTGTTCTTGAGACTCAAAATTTTTGTGTTTTGATTGTTTCACGTAGCACACCCCTCGGCACGCCTGTGAAGAGCACCGTGTGCTGCATTTTCACACACATCGCAGCCACGACTCGTGCTCCATATCCTGCTCAGTCCATGCCAAGTCTGTGCTGGCCTATTTTTTATTTTCTCTCATTCTTTCCCGACTAGATCCCCGCTATATTTATTTACATTCTTCCTAATTTTTAACTATTTTTTTGGGGCATTACAATTGCACCCATTATTTCAAAAAATATGAGCTGTAGCACGGGTTGTGTTGCTAGTCATGTTGATAGTCTAGGATATTAATGTAAAACAAATGGCCATGGACACGACCATTTTTGAGGCCATGTTAATTACCTGTAACAAATCTTGATTGTCCCAACTCTGATACTTATCAATTCAATTACCAATCATCCCAATTCATTAATTATTATTAATCAATAATAAATTTAAGGGTGTTACAACTCTCCCCTCCCCTCCTTATAAAAATTTCTTCCTCGAAATTTCTCCATACTAGTTGATTCATATCAAATACCAATAACTCTTATAGCCAAATCTCATAAAAATTGGGATTTAAGGAAACACCTTCAGCAATGACTCCATTCTTTGGTAACAAATGCGGGCAGTGCTCTCTCATGTCGCACTCAACCTCCCAAGTAGCCTCTTGAAGTGAATGAAAGCTCCATTTCACCTTTATCATTACAATCTCATGTTTTCTAAGTCTCTGCACCTCTCTATAAAGAGTCTCCACTAGCTCCTCAACATATGAAGGATCATTTGTGAGCTTTAACTTTGATTCTTGGATCATGTGACTTATATACATCGATAGTATCAACACATAAAACATGTCATGTAACCTTGATAGCTCCTCCAGTAGTCTCACTCAGTATGTGAGAGGTCCAATTCTCTCAACGATCTCATACGTCTAATATACTTCAATCTCAATTTACCAGTTTGCCTAATTGTGACAATGCCTCTCTAATGTGAATTTGTAGTAATACTCTCTCTCTCTTACCTCGTAGGTTATCTCCCAATTATGCCTATCATAATAACTCCATTGTCAATCCTGCACTGCCTTCATACATCTTTTTACAACTTAAATTTTCTTAAGTGTTTGTTGAACCATATTTAGTCCTTTTAACTATCACAGACCCTTACATTCCAATAGATAAGACTCTTGCACTTTATAGATAAGACTCTTGCACTTTCTTTCGTACAACCACGTATAGTGTCATGTCAATACTAGAATGGAAGCTATTATTGTATAAGAACTCAGCCAAATGTAGGTTCTCATCCCAGTTACCTTTGAACTCTAAGGCACATTCTCTCATCATATCCTTAAGAGTCTGGATAGTCCTCTCTAACTATCCATCTATTTAAGGGCAAAAGGAAATACTAAAGTGCAACTTAATACCAATATCTTTTTGTAAGCTACACTAGAAAGGCAATGTAATCACGAATCTATGTTTGACATAATTAGTATTGACACTAGATAGAGTATCATTATTTATGTCACATGCTTCTATGGCAATCTATCAAGAGAGTCATCATATCTGATCTTCAGAAAATGAGTCGATTTAGTCAATTAGTCTACAATCACCGATACTGCATAATGTTTCTTAAAAATATGCAACAAACCCATAGTCAAGTCCATTGTGATCTTCCATATTTCCACTTTGGAATTGTAAATGATCATAGTTAGCTTGTAGGAGCCTGGTGTTTTTCCTTGTTCTACTGGCAAGACATACACCTAGCAACAAAATTTTCCACCTCAAATTTAATTCTTGGCTGCCAACAGAACTCTTGCAGATGTCGATACATTTTTGTATTCCCAAAAGAGCAACATATGGAGAAGAATGAGCCTAAGTCATAATCTCCTCTCATAACTTTTCGAGTACACACAACAACTATCTATAGTATAAGGTTTCATCCTCATCAATTTTTAGGAGTCTCCACTTTCCCTTTCTCAACCTTCTTTTTTATTTTCATCAAATAGACATCCTACATCTACCTACTCGTAATCTTATTTCTAATATGGGGTTTGACCTAGATGTTATCTAACATTGCATCATTAATCACATCCAACTGTACTCTCAACTCTTACAAAGCAAACAAGGACTACATGTTATAAGTAATGGAATTTGGCTGCTTCTGCATCTTTTGGTTCAACGCGTCAGCTACAATGTTGGCCTAGGCTAGATGGTAATGAATAGTACAATCATAATCCTTTATTAACTCATCCATCTCCTCTATTATAGGTTTAACTCTTTTTGTGTAGTAACATATTAGGGACTCTTATCATCCATAATTTAATATCTCCAACATCTCACCATATAGATTGTGCCTCCAAATCTTGAGTGCATGTAGATTCTCCACCAACTCCAATCATGGGTCGAATAGTTGTTCTCATGGGTCGCAAATGTCTGGAGGTGTATGTTATTACTCGACCATTCTGCATGAGTACTCCTCCTAATCCCAACTTTGATGCATCAATGTATACCACAAACTCGCTACCCTCAAATAGTAGCACAAGGATAAATGCCTCACTCAATCGTGCTTTCAACACCTCAAAGCTTTTCTAATATTGTTCACTCCATTTTAAAGGAGTATTCTTCCTTAGTAGACCAGTCATTAACTTAGCTATCCGTGAGAAGTCCTAAATAAATCTCTTATAATAACTTGCCCAGCCTAAAAAGTTGTGGATCTTCGTCAAGTTGTTTGATGACTCTTATTCTCTAACTTCCTTGATCTTTGAATCATCAGGTCAAACTCTATACCTAAAAATCACGTGTTCCAAAAATACAACTTCCTCAATCCAGAACTCACATTTGCTAAATTTTGCATACATTTATTTCTCCCTCAATATCTACAAAGCAATTCTCAACGGCTCTTCGTGCTCCTCCTTACTTCTAGAATTGAGGCAAATAAGTTTTAAAAGAGGTATACATTTACTGAGTTGTATACTCATAGTTGTATGTTTCTGTGCTTAAATTTAACAGAGAATAGAGGTAAAATCACGTATGACACCAGAGGTCGGTGGTGCACCTTTTTTAGGAGTATTAACATTTCATTTAAAATATGTTAATGTTTTGTATAACTTTTTAACCATCCTCAATTTATGTTTGGGCATGTACATCTTAACGGAATTTTTGATGTTCCTTAAAGAACATCCATATGATTTATATAATTTATACTATCACTAGTATTAATCTTATGTTGTTTTCGCATGTGACGTTTTCAATTTTCTATTATTCTTATTTAGTGTATCTACTTACTATCACATTTTATTTTGAATTGAAATTTTCAAACTTGACATTCAAGTTAATTTTGCAAAAAACAAAAATATTATATTATATTAATAAAATAAAAATTTACGAATTAAATTTTGAGCGTTGTAACATCCTTCCGTAAGCTAATGATAATGGAAGACATATGTAAATACCTAACCAATACTCTCTTTTAACTACTTCATATCTTTGGCAAATTTTATTTAGGAGAAAAAGAATCTTCTTTGTTTTTCTTAATCTTGGCTTACACACCTAAATCTTAAAAGAGTTCAAGATCAAATCTTGAGTCTTAGGGGCAACCAAATACAAAGAACTAGCACTCTTCCTTTAGGCGTTAGATTGAATGTTGTGTAATTTGATTACACTTATTGTTACTATAATCATTAAAGTTTTAAAGTCGAAATCCTAAGGTAACACACTAATCTTTGTAAAAGTTCTCAGTTAAGCTTGTTTACTTCTCGGAAACTGTGAGTAAGATTTGGTTCCATATACTACTGATATGAGTATTCTGAAGAAGTGTTTCCAGGCAATGTTTAAGACTAGTGGAACTTGTTTCCATTACAATTTCTTGAGACCCTTCACTTGGATGTACTAAATGATCATGAATAGAGTACTGTTGGTGTAACCCATTTTCAAGATTTTCTGTGGGTCTACTCGGGCTGGAGCCGCGGTGGCAAAAGTGGTGCTAACAGTTGAGCTGTAATGGCGTATGAGCAACACAGATAGCAAGGTGGCTGGGGTAGTGGCGATGGTGGAGGAAAATGGTAATATGGTTGTTGGTATTGTATTTTTCTTTCTTGACCAAAGCTTATTGAGCTTGTTCACTGCTTTGATCATGATGTTCTAGTTTGTAGAAATGATGGGAATATATGATGAATGATATATGATGAGGGTTTTGTTGGAGAGAGCATTGGAGATGGTATCTTGAAAAGATAAAGAGTGCTTAATGGAAGGGACACAATTGTTTTTTGTTACAAAATTTTAGCAAAAGAATCGGACTATAAGAAATCTCAAAGAGGCGTAACAAAATAGCATGTTAGAGTTTGTATGCCTCCCCTAGCATCTCCAGGGCCACGGGGATCGAACCCACACCCTCAGTGTACTGTTCCTAAACTGTTGAATCAACGGATGAAGGAACACAATAAACATTATGAAGCTACATTTAAATTTATGTACAAGGCACAAACAATGTACCATATCAAAAACAAGGAGACAGGCATAAAACAGTAAGTGAAGTGACCAAAATGAAACATAACATATTGTCCATTATAAGTCCCACAGCACAATATCAAAAGCCTATTTATGACCAAACAAGCCATATTACAATTCCTTTCCCAAAACATGTAATAGAAAACCCCAGAGACACCATTAAGACATTCCCACCTTCACAGAGGCCACAAAGTAAGCAGCATCAACCATCTCAACGGTTATTTTTAGTGCTGCATGTCAGGATTACCGTATATGCCGGATGTTCTGTGTAACGCCATTGCAGACAACAACAAAGCTTGATCGTCGGGTTTTTTTCCCAGTCTTTGTCCGCTTCTCAATTTCTCTTCCAGCCCTTCGTATAAGGTGGAGCAGTGATTAGCAACCTGGCCCAACAACAGATGACCGATCCTCTGTGTTTAATACCATATCAGTATCGATATCGGGTTTATTTGTTTTAATCTCATTGTTAGCTGAAAGTTTACACTTAGCAGAAAGCCGCTTCACTTCCTCTGATGTATAAATGAAAATTTTCCTAACCATGCTGCAGAACTCACTGCATTAACAAATTGAAAAGACGCAAAATAAACTCTATGATAAGGTGAAAACAGATATATAATTTAAAACGTTAAATATTAAAAAAAAAAGTTAAACAAATTGAAATAAAATGGACTTACTGCCATGGATCATCCCCAACCATCATCATGTCATCCTCATCATCAGTGTACACCACTTGCCATTTATTCGTGGATCCACTGAGCTCACCCTCAATATCAAACATTTCCTCCAACTTCTTCAGCAGATCAGCATAATTTTCAAACCGGGTCAAATCAACTGCTCTTCCTACAGCAATTCCTTGCATGTGAACCTTAAAAACATGAAACAATACAATCAGCCTCCATTAAATTCAAATGCCACATTTGAAGAAGTGATCTGCACTTTTTGAACGCAACATAAAAAATTAAAGGCAAAAGAGAAAAATAGATATATAATGGAGGATCTTAGTTAATTTGTTAATGATTTGCAGGTATCCCGACACAGTAATATTAAACCTAAAAGAATCACCTTTGTGCAGCTCCTGATTTGCCTGCTTTGCAGCTCCAAGGGAGATCTCAAGCATGATTTTTCAGGCTCACAACTTGCTGAAGGGGCATCTGACCTATTAGTATTTGATGGTTCAGAATGCTGATCAGACTCCGCATCTAAGGACAGAATGGGGTGATCATGAACAACCCCACAATGAGCAGTAACCAGTGGTGATGTTTCATCTGTATTGAATCTGTCAAGTTGAATACCAAAAAGCCTGCAGCCTGTCGCATTGCCCTGTCTCCTTTCTCCAGAACTTCTGTTAAGGGGCACAAAAGACTCGGTGACACTTTCCACCCGGCAAGGCCAAAACATTGGCTTTGAGGATACGCTTGGCATGGCATTGTTGTTATTAAAGCCAACAGAGTTATTCTTCACAGTGGTAGAGAAATTGGATGATGCATAGAGGTCTCTCCCACATTGCATGTCATTGTATGAAAAAACAGATGGCTCGACAGGGAAAGCAGAACACTCGGCTGGGGATTTCCACATGCCTAATGCATAATACAGTGAAGTTAAAAATATTAATCAACTCAAGCATGAGTAAATATCACATTTAATTATATACCAAGTGCAGAAAGGTCAGATGTTGGAGAAGGCAAAGCAGATGGCCTAGATCGTTTGTTCCTTTGCACAGGTTGAGCATTTGTTGTTGGAGAAGTAGCAATAAGTGGTTCTAATTCCCAAGGTGACACTCTATCTGGGCGTGCAATTGAAGAAGGTTCATCCCATTGAACCTAACAAAAGATGCAATAAACAACTACACGTGAGGTGAGTCTTATTACTTGTCAGCGTTATTTAGAATAATTTGAAATCCAATCATCTGGAAACCAGACAAAGTTGCAAACTAGACCGATGAAAAACAAATCGGACGACTTGTCATAGAAAAAAATGTGTGGTAGTTCAGCCACAGATAATTTAAACCAGAACAAAAAAATGAAATACCCACTTTTAAGGACCTCCATTCGGAATCAGCCCATACTGAAGATACATTATCACCAACACCAACAATTGTGCCACTAAACCTGTAAATTAAGAGATGAATAGATAAATAAATAACAATGCAATCAATGATACAAATCAAACTGAGATAAAGTAGAATACCTTCGTTCAGGAACTTCCTCCCCCTCAAATCTCATTTTAAACCTCATCCCAACAGAAAACTTGTGGCTCTTAGCTTCAAGGTACTTGTTGACACTCACAATGAACTCAGATCGACTTGTTCTAGAAATAAAAATGATTAGGAGTTATAGCTAACACATCCCAAGAGATATGCGAAGAAGTTACAATAATATAGCAACTCAGCCAATCCTAAATATGCCAAAATTGGTGGAGTGTAAGGGGCAGCCTGGTTTTAAGACACATCTGGCATAACCCATGAAATTGAAGTTATGTGTCCGCTCATGCTCTACTTCCCAAAGCAATACCTTTTGTAACCCAAAAGGTGATAAAATTTGAAATTGAAAAACAACAATGAAAATGAGATGATATCTGAAAAACACTTTAAGTAAAAAAAATAATCTCAACCTGTTGTTGAAATCCTTTTTAAGTAAAAGCATAGAAATTTTTCAAGTGTAGCATCTGCATCATACGAAATAACAGACTGCTTTAATAGACTTTCAAGAACCTTGATCACTAGAAGAAAAACAAAAGGAAAAGTGATAAAACAATTGTTAGCAGTGACCGAGTGTCCCCTGAAACCAATTAGGAAAAGTAAATTCATATTGCACTAGAAGAGCCCAGAATCCCACCATAAAATTACTCATATACTTCATGCATTTATCCAATTATGGATGATTCATAATCTTAATTCCTAGCTATACAATTAAAAACTTGATAAATATAATTACATAACCCAAACCATACAATTTTTTACAAATATGATCAATTCTTCTAAAAATATTGGCATACTAGCCAAGAGTCATTACATTTAGACGTGCTTGCCACGTCAGCAAGACATGTCATCACTTAATTAATGGAAGACTAATGGGTTATTTGGTACAACTTCCTAATGGCATATGCAGATTATATTGAAAGAACTGATCCTTTTCGTACAAAGAGTATAGTTCAAGTTATTCTAAAATATAGGCAACTGACATGAAGGTTTGCACAAAAATTAAATGGAAAACAAGTTGGGGAAGAGCAAAAACCTGGGTTTATAGAACACAGAAAAAAGAGTTCCAGTCATAATGGCATGAGAAGCGGTAGCAAGAACCCCAAGGTGCATGCTTTGACTAGATATAACAGAAGATGGCATATTTGTCTGGTGTCTCATAAGCCTCCTTACTCCAACCCGAAGCTCTCCATTTTCTCCCCTGAAAGATAACAACAATTAACAAGTTTGACAAACAAAGCAACACAGTGGCAGAAAGTTCTGTAACCTGCCTTAGGAAGATGAAAGCATCGCCTGCTACTAGTTTTTTCGAGCTAACAAAGACACTCCATCCAGTAGTGAGCAAATGACGTCTTGGCTGACCTGAAGTTAATTTTGCACTCTTAGAATCCTACAATATGAACATGGTACTTGCAACATTCATCACACTACAACACTGTGGAAGATAAAAACTATTACTAACCACGAAATATGTGTCTGAAATGCCATTCATTGCCATGGAGATCAGTTGCAACCAACTCCTGCCAAGGCGGCTGCTGAGACATATCCTGAATGCAAAAGGAAAATAAAGTAGTGAATAATAAGTTAACACAAGAAAGAAATCTCAGCAGAATGTTCAAATATAAATGCTAACCAATGGAGGCAGACAATCATCAGCGTGCCTTCGAAGAACAGAAAAGCCACCATGCGTACTTGTATCAGAAGCAGTGAGCGTCTTACAAAATGAATGAACTGTACATCTTTCTGGTTCTGGAACTGGAGGGTCAGGGCTACTAATTTCTGTTTGCTGATTCATGGGATAACTAGGAAGATTTAGAAATAGGAAAAATTAAATGCAATTATAAATTTTTGATCTAATGAAGTAATTACATCTGGATCAGGAAGCAGTGTTATTTGTGCATATACTTCATCTGTTTCAGATTCAGCCTGCAAAATGAAACACATAATTGTGATTGTAAAGAAAACCAAAAGTAAAAAGCTTAGGGTGTAGTACGGAAAACTCTTTTCCATTTTCTGTTCTCTATTTTCTATTTGTTTTCCATGAAAAAACAATGGTTTTTAATTCCTAGTTGGAAACTCTTGTTTTATACAAAAAAAAATCATTTCGAAAAAATTTCCCATTTTCTTTTGCATTTGTTTTCTAAAATATGAAAAATTTTCAGAAAATTCTCCAAACTAAACGCACTGTTAAAGTCTGCAGAAATCAATTTTGGTATCAGCCAATTTTGTGAAGACAGAAATAGCAAGTCATCATAACTCACCCTACGCTGAATATTAACCACTTTACAGAGGATCTTGGATGGAAGATTAAATGAAGGCATTTGGTGCTCAAGCCCCTGATGCATTGAAGCTTCGAGCTGAAAGAATCAAGGGAGCAATCATAAGAGAAAATTTAAATTATGCCACGTGAAAATTTAACTTATGCCACATAGACAAAATAGATAACATATATTTAAGCACCTGTTCCATGTGACCTTGTGGGAAATAATAAACCCGCTCTCCTTCATAAGGAAGGGTCACAAGTGGTCCGGCACAGGCGTGCCACAGTTCCTTGTACAAAGCATCATTAGTACCCCCTAAATTAAACGCCAAATTATCATATTCCATCAAGGCAGAAAAAAGGAATGACAAAAGATGAAACAATGGCAACACATATATACCATTGAAGCATTGAATTTAAAACTCTCAACATCAAGAAGAAAAAAATCTCAAATACCATATGAATGCCATTTGATTCCATCCACTTAACGTTATTTTCAATGTGCGAATCTGATTTAACTTACAGGAACCTTAAATCACTACTTTTCAAGCTCAATGTAAATCCATGATTCAAATATAAACATCAAGAACAAAAAAAAAATCATTTCGCAGCAGAACTATGTCGCAGAATGTCCAACAATAGAACAGTAAATTCTGATAAAGTTAAATCACAATTAAAAAAATTTACAGCGTTTCTTGATCGCTTGTAATTAAGTAAAAAATATTGATCTCAGCCACAACGCTGGTGAAGAATACTAACACAACACAAATGTATGTCCTATTCTTCAAGTTCATCCCAAAAAAAAAAACAAGTAAAGCACAAAAGTACATGGAAAACACACACACATGAATTCTATCCTCTAAACCAACAAATTCTATAGTAAACATGAAATTATTGCTTATGATACTATCCGATATATCATCCATGAAGTAGACAATGTTTACCCAGAACATACCCCAAAAGTCTCTATAAAGAAAAGATACAGAAGAAACAAATCAAAAAAATAAACCAACTATAAAAAACGAACCTGCATTAGGTGGTCCAGGAGAGGGATGATTTGTAGCTGCAAATGCCATTACTTAAAAAACTGCGGAAAACTACTTAGAAAACCAACAAGCAAGTCAATCAACAGGCGCCGGAACTCTGTATATGAAATCCATTCAATTACATCATTAACAACACAAACAATTGAGTATAAAATACTAACCGACACTCTGCATGTTAAAGCAACATTTCACTGTTAACCATAAAATTAATTAGCCATAAATATTACAGCAGTACTAAATTATCATTTTCATTATCGTGACTTTTAAGCTAAACCCAAAAAGTTCAATTTCTACTCGGAAAAGATCAATTATTAAGTAATAAAAAGAACTAACATGCCACAAAAACAGAAATGATAAGGGATCTGAGAAGGCAAGAAGTGAAATTGGGAATGATAGTGATTAAACGGTGAAGAAAGAGAAGAAGAGGAAGAATGAGGAAGCGAGTAG